>JADRCH010007686.1:4657000-4671657 GCA_019843965.1 Rhynchomys soricoides | reverse complement strand
TCTCTCTCTCTCTCTCTCTCTCTCTCTCTCTCTCTCTCTCTCTCTCTCAAAAATTCCAGGTATGATAACTCACACCTGGAATCTCTGCACATAGGAGAAAAGATGAGAGGAATACTGTGAGTTCGAGGTCATCCTGGACTATAGAACAGTTCCTGTGTCATGAAGAAAACAAAATTTAAAAAGATAAAAGCTTAAGTAAGGCCAATCCAGTATCAGGAAGGAACTTTCCTAACATTGTTCTTCCATCAGGGCATTTGAATTCCCATAGGATCTGTTGGCAGGACTGGGGCCACTTTTTTTTTTTTATTGTTATGGTTGTGGGTAGGATGTGAGTGAAATCTAATAGAGGAGAAGCCAAGGATGATTCATCCTGCGGTATTTCAGACAGCCTCACCACAAGGATTTCTCTAGCATTCAGTGTCAAGAGTACAGAAGTGGAAGACCCTGCTTGTAAAGATGCAGTAGAGTCCCCTGCAGTATTGCTTCCCCTTATGTAAGTCCAGATGTCAAGTTCTTTGCCCAACTCAGGTATCTTAAAATTGAGAGTGATAGGGTAAAGGCTGACTCCGGTACTGGGGATGGATTTCTAGCTGAATATTTCACTCCCTAAATTCTTTCTGATCTAATTCAAAACTATTACTTTTTAAAAAGGATTTTATTTTATTTCATTTTACTTTATTTTATTTATCAAGACAAGTTTTCTCTGTGTGGCCCTGGCTGTCCTGGAACTCAAGTCTGTAGACCAGTCAGGCCTCAACCTCTGAGATCTATCTACCTCTGCCTCCCAAGGGCTGGGATCAAAAATGTGCACCATCACCTCCCAAGGAGATTTATTTATTTATTTGTATAAATACTCTGCCTACATGGACGTATGTGTGCCACATACCCATGGAAGACAGAACTAGTGTTACAAGTGGTTGTGAGCCACCATATAGGTACTAGGAATGAACAGGGATACTCTGAAATATCAACCATTGCCCTTAACCTTCCAAACCATTACTCTTGAGCTAGGATAGTCTAAGATAGCTTAGCATATTTGAAGCCTTCAGTTGATCCTCAGCACTGGAAATGAAAGACAAAATGAGACTAACGCAAGAATTGTGGCATGTGCCTATAATCCAAACACTTGCGAGGCAGAGGCACAAGGTTTGCGAATTAAAAGCCAGCCTCAACTTTATATGAAGTTCAAGGCCAGGTTAAGCTACATGACACTTCCATCTCAAATAAAACAAAACATGCAGAGCTATTGTTAATATATATCTCCTATGATCTCTTTAAGCCAAACTAAGGTTCAGCATTAATAAATTGGCAAAGTGGATATTCTCATTTCTGTTTCTTGTTATGGAAAGAATCAATCACTCAATTCCTTTCTCTATGGCAACACACTGATTGTTTAGGGAAAACCCATGAATTATTGAAGCTTAAATAAGAAAATATCTACTAGTGTCTTCCAGGAAATTCAGAATAAAAGTATTTCTTGACATTTGTGTTATAATTCTCCGCTTGATTTTGGCAAGACCAACTTTTCGCTGGAAATAACACCAACAAATCCTTCTGAGACTATCAATTTCACAATGCGTATGAACCCTGGAATATCGATGGGTTCTGCTTGAGGTACTTGGACACAGTTTGTGTTATGGAACAGAGACATTCTTCTGAACCATCAGCTCTGCTTCTAAACAGAGCTGGGGATGATATACTATGAATAACACAGGACAGCATGTGGGGAGAAGAGCATGAACTCTAAAAGAGAGTCCTAGGCTCAAATCCCAAGCCTACTGTTTGTGAGCCATGTGTCCCAAAGCAAGCACTCTCAACACTAGAAGCAATGGTTTCTGCAGTCCTTTGGACTGATATGTGGCTCAGAAATCAGCAAAGTATCACCAAAAATCCAGATGTCTGTTTGCTTTTGTTAGTAAAGTTTTATCAGAACATAGCCTGTCCATTCATTTTCATATCATATGCCTTTGCAGAACTGAGTTGACAAAAACTGCCTGCAAAGCCTAAAATGTTTATGAACTAGTCTTTTACAGAAAGATGTTCACTCACAGGTCAAACTCAGACACTTGGTGGGATTTCACTTTTAGTATAACATAAACATCAACAGTTGTAAAAAAGCTATATTTCATTCAGCATCTAATGTAGACTCCTGTATAGGAAAGGATATTTCAGTGTCACAAGAACCTAGATATTAATTTTTCCACCACGTAGAAGAAAAATCATCTCAGAGAGAGGAACCTTCTCAATGTCACATAACTAACTAGAGAGTTGGTGATGACATAAAAATAATGGACTGGGAAAATGATTCTGTTCATAAAGAGTTTATTGCACAAGCACGAAGACCTGAGTTTGGTTCCCAAAACACACAGGTAAATTCAGGCATGGCTGCATGTGTTTGTAATCCGGCACTGGGGAAGTAGACACAAGAGAATCCCTGGAGCTTGCTCACCAGCTAGCCTAGCTAAATTGATGAGCTACAGGTTTAGTGAGGGGCTCTATCTCAAAAACTAAGTTGGACACACACACTAAAAACAAACAAACAAATAAGACAGAAATCAGATAAGAATGTTGATATCTCCTTCTGACTCCCACATATCTGCAAAGATACCCTTTGTACACATATATCTCACATGCACACATGCATATATGTGTGTGACATATATACTCAAATGTAAATATAACAGTAATTTTAGATTTTTTCTCACTGAAAGATTTACATACTTTTATTTTTTTAAATTTTGTGTGTGTGTGTGTGTGTGTGTGTGTGTGTGTGTGTGTGTGTGAGGGTAGATGTGGATATGTAAACAGTCTTTGTGTAGGCCTGTTACCAAAAAACTGGTTGCTACCTCCTGTTCATTTGGTCCAATCAGCATAATGTCATCCATATAGTTCACCAATGTGATATTTGTGAACAAGTCAGATGATCAAGATCCCTTCTAACTAAATTATGACACACGGCTGGAAAGTTAATGAGTCCTTGAGGTAAAACTGTAAAGGTATACTGATGGCCTTGCCAACTGAAAGCAAATTGCTTCTGGTTGTCCCTATGGATACGTACTAAGAAAAAGGCATTTTCTAGATAATAGCTACATGCCAGGTACCAGGATATGTGTTAATCTACTCAAGGAAGGACACCAAATCTGGCACACCATCTGCCATCAGATTCACTACTCACTACTCGATTGAGTTTTTTTTTCAATAGTCGATTTTCCATGATCCATCTGTCTTCTGCACTAGCCAGATATGGGAGTTAAAGGGAGATGTGATGGGATCCATCAACCCTGCACCTTTCAAGTCCTTGATGGTGATGCTAATTTCTGCAATTTCCCCAGGTATGTGATACTGTTTTGATTCACTCTTTACCTTGGCAGAGGCAACTCTAAAGGCTTCCACTTTTGCCTTTCTGACTATAATAGCTCCAACTCCACAGGTGAGGGAAAAAATGAGAATTCTGCCAACTTCTAAGTATATCTATCTATTCAAAGTATATACTCTAGAACTGGGGAAGTAACTACAGGAGATTTTCAGGGGACCCCCTGGACCTACTGTGAGACTTCAGCCAAAACTCCTAATCTGACCTCCCCATAAGCACCTGCTTTAACTGGAGGGCCACAATGTTTCTTGGGGTCTCCTGAAATCAGTGTCAGTTCAGAAGCAGTATCCAATAGACCCTGGCAAGTCTGATCATTACATTTCCCATGGTGTATTGTTACTCTTGTAAAGAGCTGTAGGTTCCTTGGGGAAAGGACAAGGGAAAGGTTAACAATAGACCTCTTAGGTATTTTATCAAGTTCCTTCTTCAGGGGAACCTGGCCATTCCTTCACTCAAGGGGTCCAGGGCCTGCAAACTGGCTCAAGTCTGGAAATTGGTTTGTGGCCAAGATTCCCTTTTGTCAAAATTCATTGTAGCCTTTCTTTCATTTGTCTGAGAAAATTTCTGCTTATACAGATCAAAGAAATATTTGGTAGGCTTCTTTTCTATTTCATGCTTGGAAACACCATGATTGATTAGTCAGTACCAAAGGTCCATACGAGGCATAACACTATAAAATTTACTTTGCCTGTGCTGCCCATTATGGGTCAGGCAATTAAGGACATAGTTTTGTCTATGCTTCCCATTATGATAACTAAGATCACCTTGCCTTTGGTGATTTAGTGCTGCCACCTGACCACCACTACTTCAGGGCCTTAGTAAACCCATTGCATTTAATTCATCCAAGGGAGTGGCAGTGTCTCCAATCTTAAGAGCGGGTATAAGAAAAAGGAAGACAACAGAGCTCTTCAAATGTGCTGGTGCCCCTCTCACTATTTAATGTCTTATAGGCTAGTGAAAAGCATGCCATCTGGGCCTTCCCATCACAGAGTATCGGGTTTTACGCAGAGTACCCACTCTAACATCGAAATTTCCCTGGGCCTTAAAATTCCTTCATCAATACTACACCAAAGGATGCCAGTTGCTACTTCAACTCCTTTTCAGTAGGCCATCTTTTGACAAATGCTTCAGATAGCCATTCAAATAAACTTTTGACACTTTTTTAAAAAAACTCTGTGAGCTTCCATATTAAACCTAGAATTTCTACTTCATGGGCCCATATCAATCAACTCAGACTGATCCTGTTTCCTTTTGCCATTGTTCTACACCCTTGAAATCCATTCTCACACATATTTCCAAGATTTCTGCTTGAATGAATTAGCAAACTCATTTAAACTCTTTAGTAATATGGTGTACATCATCATGGACTATTCGTTGGAATTCAAATTCTTTTAAAATTCCAAAGTCTCTTTTAAAGTATAAAATTATCTTTTTAAATCCGATCTCTCAACTGTGGACTCCTGTCAAATTAAAAATAAGTTAAATACTTCCTTACTTCAACAGGGACAAACTAGCACGCAGTCACAATCAAGTCAAAACAAACCCAAACCCCAACAGTATATATCATTCAGTGTTCAATATATGGGATTCATTCATGATCTTCTTGGCCTGGCTCACTTATGGCTCCACCGTAGGGTAACCTCAGCAGATCTTAGGTTTTTTTTTTTTTTCCCTGTAGGACTGACCCATGCATTTGTTCCTGACAGGTCTGTGCCCTTTGTCTTCTTGCCTGGATTAGGTTGTAGTAGTTTTCTATTGACTTTAATTGCAGGACACAGTAGCACCAAAGGACACCCTAAAGGATCTCCTATACTACAGATATAGTAGTTCCCACCACCATTGTAGAAAAGCAATTGAATTTCCCCTTGGTAATCTGGATCAATCACCCCTCTTAACTCTGATGTTAGGAGTAGGGGTTAGGATGTAATCACCTCCTCTAACTTTCTTTAGCCTGTTGGTTTAAGGTCATCAGAAACTCAGTGTGGCCAGGGAAATGTTTGTTGTTGCTCCTGGCATGAGTGCTCCCAGCTCTGAAACCAAAAATGTCTAGGCCAGCAGAATTTAAGGTCATGGGAACAGGAAGCTAAATATTCCTAGTGGGTTACTAGGGGTGGAACTATTCTTTTTTCGATCCCTTGAGTCCTGGACCAGTAGATCTTGGCTATGGGGGGGAAAGTATACAATATATCAGAAACTGATTTTTTTTTTTTTATAGAATCTAGTGCCACCAGCCCATCGACAGCAATATTCATTATGGACTCAGCCTTCCCAAGTCAATCACTAATTAAGAAAATGCCCTACAGCTGGATCTTATGGAGGCCTTTTCTCAGTTGAGGCGTCCTCCTTCAAATAACTGATGTTTGTGTTGAGTTGATGAAAAACTAGCCATGACCAGGCCAAAGGCATCAGATTCCCCTTGGAGCCAAAGGGTTGTACAGGTGGTTGTAAGCCACATGATATGGGTATTGGGATTCAAATTCAGGTCCTCTACAAGAACAGTATGTGCCTCAGAGGCTCTCCAGCCATCTCCCCTACCTCTTTCTTATTATTTGAAAATCTTCATATTTTGCGGCAGACTGTTTGAAATCCCTAAAATAATGCTGGCTTTTAAACAGGTCCACGAGACTTCTAGATACTTCTGTCAGATACTAGCTGTCAATTGTTTTCTAGAAGCTGTTTTGTATTCGTTGGTTGCTGTCTTTCATGGTCTGCATGCTTTATCATCCTTGTTTCTCCTTTCTTCCCTGGTCTTGTATTTCTTCCCACTGTTCCATCTTTCCCCCAGTCTTTCTTAGCGGAGGGCTTTGGAGAAAGCTGGTAGGAGAAAGCTGCTGCCCCCAATAGTCATGACACAATGTGCTTCCTCAAGAGGGGCTACTGGCTATAAAGGAGGACATATCTCAAAGCTCTGTGAAACATACTTTTCTTTCTGTGTTTTTGTTTGTTTGTTTTGGTCCAATTTCATTGAAGGTCTCACTATGTAACCCTGGCTGGTCTGAAACTTCCTATGTAGACTAGGATGGTCTCAAAAGGGCAGAAATCAACCTATGTCTGCCTACTCAGTGCTGGGGTTAAAGGAGTGGCCCCTATGCCTGGCTTGCCACAGTACAGTGTCTGAGGAAACTGCAGTCAGTTCTCTCTGTGCTGTGTGGGTGTCTGATTGTAGTTGTGCCTTTATATATTAAATTAGATGCCCAAGTCCACACAGCATTGTAACTTGATTTTGCACTCGTAGTGCATGCTTTATCCTATAGTAAATACATACTGTACATTTCCTGCTGTCTAGTGGATACATGGCTATTGATCTGTGACCTTTTCAAGGCACAACTGACAGAAGCCATCACGGTACTTCAGATGGAACTAAATAGAAGGTGGCTTGCTCTAGTTCCTTTCTACCCTTGCTCCGCATGGAACATGGTTTATGAAACTCACTGAGTCTTGTTGATTTTCAGATCAACTTTTTCCTTGACACCTTTAACCAACCTGCTGTAGGAAAGAGCTACACTAGCAAATACAGTGGCCTATATATCTAAGCCAGAAACACATGAGTGATGGGGCGAAAGCATTCAAAGGAAAAGACATTATGTTCTACTCAAGTTGTCTCCTGATTTGTAAACAATTGTGTGTGTGTGTCTGTGTGTGTGTCTGTGTGTGTGTGTGCTATATAGTCTTTTTGGATGTGTAGTAAGAAATACATCCAACAAGCCTCGTCCACCCCACTTTCAGTCTTATCCTAGTTCCATTCTTCCTCAGTATGTACTGCTTTCAAAGTCATAGATGAAATGTTTTGTTTTGATACTGACTTTTCCTGAGTGTTTTGAGGAGTTTAACAGCAAGCTCTACCTGCAGTAAGGGTGTATGTTTCACATTCCTAGTCTTGCTGTGTAAGACTAGGGTAGACCTTAAGAAATTTTAGTGTAGTCCCTGTTATAGTTCCTATCTAAATGCTTCCCCAGAGGTTCCTATATTGAAGGCTTGGTAGCCATTGTAAAGGTAAGCAGAGGTCTTTGAGAGGTGATAGGTGTTAGGTTTCAAACTCTGAGCAAATGACTGAGATGCCTAATTAACATATCAAAGCAGACCTGGCTGCCAGGTTCTCCCTGCATCCTTCAGTCCCTATCTGTTACACGGCCCTCCTGGCTACCAACACCCCCCCCCCCCACACACACACACACTACCCTGAACTCTCCAGCCCAGGAAGCTGGGCTACTCTTCCAAATACAATCCTACCATTTGATTGCTGGCTCTCTTTGTACCTTTCAGCCTCCTTGCTCCCTTTCCCCTTCCCCTCCCCAGCAAGCTCAGACTGGTCATCACCACTCTGGACCCTCCTAGAGGTTCCTGCCTCTGGCTCTGCTCTTTCTTACATCTACAATAAACCTCCTCCACCATCCCTCGAACAATCTTGATTCCTTTGCTTTTGTTTTCTTTTCTTTTGTTTTCTTTTCTTTTCTTTACTGGACTTCAGGAGAGGAAGCCAATATGGAGGAGGAGGCAGGACATTTTAGTAGAAATTACAATAGAGGAAGGTGCCATTCATGATCAAAGGCAGTTCTCAATCTGAGGTCATGAATACCTCAGCATTAGTGGACATTTTAGGACAGAAATAGGCTATGGATTCTTGAAAAATGAGTTTCAATTGTTGAAATATTTTTTTTCCTTGAAAGTAAGATCTGTATTAGTCAGCTTTTTGTCACCGTGACAAAACATCTCACACAAGCAACTTAAAAAGAGGTAAGACTCCAGTTTTGCCTCATAGCTTTGCAGGTTTCACCCTGGGGGCAATTGTATCTATGGCTCTTGGGCCTGTGATGAACTAGAACATGATGGCAGAAAGCTCACTGGGGAGCAAAATGGTGAGGGACTCCTCTTGCGGCTGCAGGGGCAAGGTAGGGAGAGAAAAATCTCTTCAAGCTATGCCAAAATTATCTGCCTCCTTCATCTGGATGACCTGAAATTTTCATCACCTTCCAAAGACCCATACCTTTGTGTATTGTTACATCAGCTACAAGGCTTTACTATGTAAACCTCTAGGGAAACTTTTTAGACAGCAACTGTAACAGGTTGATGTCTACTCATTTTTCTTGTCGTCTGTGATGACTGCTCTAAACATTTATTAGGTAAAACTTCCCTAAAAGGGCTTGTGTGCACAGCCATGCAATGCACCATCATGGTGAAACTGCCTAATAAGAGGCTGCCATTTGGGAAGATGGAGGGCGGTTTGCCTATAGGAGTCATCTCAAGATGTATCCAGAATTTGTTTATATATAGGAGGTATTTTTTTTCTTTTACAATGCTCTTTTAGAAGAGTTTATCCATCCTCCTTCCTCCTTTCCCGACACCTTCCCCCCTCCACTACCTCAGATCTTGATCTAGACTAGGAAACTTATCACTGAACTAAACAGTTCCAGTTTTTTGTTTTTGATTTTTAATTTACCTAAGATATTTCTTGAAAGGATTGAAATTCCTGCCCTTCTCCTCTTCCTACCACAAAATGTTCATCACTTTTATTTCCCTTTTTTCCCTTCCTCTTCTCCTGTCCCTGTCCCTCCCCTCCCCTTCCTTCCTCATCACATCCTTTTCCCTTTCTCTTCCTCTCTGTCTTTCTCTACTAATGACACCAGCAGGCCTAAAGCATCCTGGTTATCAACCAATAGGACATTCTCTTTTGCTCAAGAGTTGAGCTTCGTGGTTAAGAGTATAGATCTCAACCTTAGCTCTCCTGGCTTCTCTTCCTGCCTCAAAGCTTGAGTCAACACAGGATAAATCTAATTCAACAAAGCAAATCAAAAGCAAGGGACAGAGTAGTAGAGCCAGTATGCCACCTAAAAAGCAGCTACTTTTGTGAAAATTTTCAAACCTTCCTACTATATGATATCTGTACATGGCCCTGTCCTTGGACACAACACTCAACTCTTAAGCCATCTTCTCTGTAAAACTTAAAAATAACAATGATAACATTTATAGAATAGTTACCATGCAGCAGATAATCTATTCTCTGCTCATATATGTTAAGTGTATAGTTGCATATTCATATAGTTGTATATGTGCTTAATTATATAAGCGGTAATTAATATGTTAGTTACACATTAATTATCATATTAAGTAGTATTTTCCTCATAAGAGTCCTGAAATAGATTTTAGTTTCAACCTGTTATAAGTGAGAAGACTGAAATTGTTACTGAGTGTTCTACAGAATTGAAATTGTTTTATAATTGTACACATAAAATTCCAGCATAATGTGAGGAAGTAATAATTCAAAGCATACCTCATAGTATTTATTTTGAGAAAATATTACCAGCTTGAGGTTAAAACATTTAACTTCACATTCCAAACTCTCAAATCATGATCTCCATGAGAATGCAATGAAAAATTATAGCAGGAAGAAAAAAAAACAGTTACATTTCTTTTATTTGTCATGAAATCAATGTAATCTTTGACTGCTTCAGGTCTCATTTAATAATATATATGTATCTTCTCGGCTGGAATCATATTGCTAATGCCATATCATCCACACTCAGAAGCAAAACAAATAGTTGTTTTTTAAATTGAGACAAGATGTCTCTATGTAGTCCTGGCTGTCCTAGAACTCACTATGTACACCAGGCTGGTGTCAGACTCACAGACCTCTGCCTCCTAAGTGCTGGACTTAAAAGTATGTGGCAACATACCCAGCCATAAATACTGTTTAAAATCAGAATGTGAGCATTGTTGAGTTCTAATGTTGATACTTAGAGTTTTCATATTCTTTGTAAATGTGGCTTTTTAACATTAAATTTTAGTTATAAGAAGTCAAGCATGATGGATTACATGGGAGATAAAGGCAGGAGAATTAGGAGTTCAAAACCATCTTCAGCTGTGTAGCAATACAAGGCTAGCCTGGGATATCTGAGAGCCCATCGCAAAGCAACACAAAGCTTAATTGTAAGCTGGCTGGATATGGCTCAGTGATCTGGAGTGCTTGCTGTTATTGCCTAGGACCTGAGTTTGGTCTGTAGCACCCAAGTTACGTGTCTCGCAATTCCTGTAACTCTAGCTCCAGACGACCTGTCACCTCTGGCATTCTTGAGCACATGTACTCATATATATACACACCTCTCCTCCAACCCCCACATATGCATAATTAAAACTAGCAAAAATATATGTTTAAAGAAAGATTGGGAATTTCTGACACAGAAGTCTGGGAGTGGTCCAGTGATATAATCCCTTATAGATATCTTCTTTCCAGACTTGCCTATTTCTTCATTTTAATAGTTGACTTCCTTAGAAGATTCTTGTTTTTGTTGTCCCCAGAGTATGTATGCATATAACATACATGCTACAACTTTTTTTTTTTTGAGACAGGGTTTCTCTGTGTAGTCTTGCCTGTCCTAGAACTCGCTCTGCAGACCAGACTGGCCTCAAACTCAAAGATCCACCCGCTTCTGCCTCCCAAGTCCTGGGATTAAAAACATGTGCCCTGCTGCCCAGCCATGCTCAAACTTTTATACATTTCCCACACGTTTTGCATATATACATGTGGAAACAGTTTACTCATTTTTTTTTATTAATGAACCTACCAGCACACAGATATCCTTTTGTTTGTTCTTTGTTATACTAATCTCCGAGGAACTTTAACTATTTTTGAGGCTCTACTGTTTGCTCAATTCCATGGTCACCAAACCCTTCTGAAAATGTTCTGAAAGAGATGTAACATGACATCAAGGGCACAGATTTGTTTATTTAGCCAAGCTAAGACAGAGTAAGTATAGGACCTAACCCAGGACCCAAAGTCCAGGGTCTGTATATTGATCATCATCTGCATATTTGATGGAGCTTTGTCAAGTCCCCCTTCATTGTTATTGACAGACAGTGGTTTTCCTCCTTCCCAGAAGTTAGAATACCAACCCTGCAGTACCTTCCTATTCTTGTCAAGTAGGGCAGACTTCAAACTGAGCTCCTCAGTTATTTGCATAGTTATCTGTATGCTAAAGAAGTTCCCTTCCTGCACTTGGGGATCCTTCCATCCCATTTGCCATTCAATTTTGCACATGAGCAAAGCTGTCTCTGTCTTCTGGAGGAGGCTGAGTAGTTGTCTCTGCTTCCCTTGATTGAGACATCCCGGCCCCATTTTCCTTGGCACTTGCTCCTCCAGTTATGGCGCTGGCACAAGCTCTACCTGCAGCATCCTGTTACTCACTAGTGCTAAAAATAACCAAGATCCTGGGTGAGACATCATATATAATTCATGGGTTTGATTTATTAATCTTTCCATTAAGCAGGAGAATGACATTTTTGCTGGCTTCATTCCAGACTGCTTTATCTTCAACATTTAGAATTCCTATTAACTTGAGTATCATCTCTCTCTCTCTCTCTCTCTCTCTCTCTCTCTCTCTCTCTCTCTCTGTGTGTGTGTAGTAGGGTCATGTATGTATACACACATGTGCAATATGTCAGTTTATTATTACTTCAGTTGCAGTAATGTCAAAAGTATTGCCTCTTATAACCCCTTGATTGTCCACTTATGCCTTACTTCAGACCCTCAGCAGGAATGTCTGAAAGCAGCAGGCAGCAAATACATGTTGCTGATGATACAGATATCGAACCATGAAGAAGAATAGCCGTGTCTTTCTTGCGTATAGCCTTAAAGTTAAATTTATGTCCACCAAGTGAGAGGGGACAGCAGTTGAAAGCCAGTTCATTCAACTAGTATTGGTTTATTGTATGCCCCATAAGTACTGTGACCCATAGAGCTATAAGTAAGTTGATCCCCACCCTGCAAGAGATAATAGCTCTGTTTTCAAGCATCCCTTCTTACCCACTCAATCATTAGTATAAATTAAAATCTTTTCCTACTGCTCTGTTCATATCAGTGTTCACCTTGAAAAGAATGAAAACAAGTCTCATTGCTCTGTAAAACAGAGACACCCTACTTCAACTTCAAGGCCTCCATTGCACTCTGGGAATCTTTCACCAGCACTTCACAGTTCTTTGGGCATAGCTAAGCTCTTCCAAATAGAAAGGGATGGTTCTGTGACATTGAATCAATAAACAGAGCGGAGTACGCCATCCTATTAGAAGAATTCTAGTGTTCTAGATTCGAGTGAACATACCATTAACTTTTCAGAATTCTGCTACCCCAATACCTGGGGGACGTTTGAAACATGATCATGTCATTATGAAGGTAAGTTTGCCTTGACTTGAATATGATGTTATGGACACATTGGAATTTCATAGGAATTGATTTGCCTATTAATAATTAATAATTGTCTTCCAATCATTTGTTAATATAAAATAGGTCACTTTGTTTGTATAATATCCACAATTAAGGATAGGGATTAAGGGTATTCCTGGGATCAGAAATGTAATCAAAAGATAGTGTTGTATTCATTTTATATTATTTTTAAATCATGTTTTTAAAATCACTATTTAAAGGAAGATCCAGTGTTGATTTTAAATATTGAGCATATAATTTTAAACTAGTATGTTACAATTTAATCCAGAAATAACTATACTTCTAGTGTGCATGTGTGTTATATTTATGGAGGCAAGATTTTAATGTCAAGGCTCTTCCTCAATTATTCTCCATCTTGTTTTTTAGAAAGGGTCTCTTCTTGAACCTAGAGCTTGCTGATTCAGCTAGACTGGCTGGAAAGGAAGCAGCCAGGATCTTCCTGTCTCTGCTTCTCTAGCATTAGGGTTACATGTTTGTAACACCATGATTGTCTGTTTACATGCATCCTAGGGCTCCAATCTTGAGTTCCCATGCCGCTATGTCAAGCTCTTGACCCATTGGGCCATTTTCCCGTCCTCATTTTTCAATTAACCAAATTCACCTTTCTTGTGAGGATCCTAAAGTTTCTGTAGAATTGAACCTCCCCCACCCTATCTTAGGCACAAAAATGGCATGACTAGAACCATTTAAAGTACCATATCCTCCTGGATAATGAGAGCTTCAGGGAAAGGGTGTAACTTGTGACAGGCCACGACTATTCCTCATTGGGATTCTCCAGAGTCTGGGATGGAAAATGCTTTTACTTTTTTTCTGGAATTCTTTTAACTTGGCAACCATCAGGCATTGATCCAAGGGTTCCCATTTCATTAAGGAAAAGGAAATCCTTGAACTGCATAGAAGGACCTGTTTGGGAATTGGATCAATGTAGCGAAAATTATTGCTTAGGTATAATAGACAGGTTTATATCATCGTTGGGCCCCCAAATAGACCCTTGAGCTCCTCAAGAACACAGATACAGATTACTACAAACTTAGTGGTATTAAATAAATGAATTCATTGTCTTGAAGTTTTTAGTCCAAGTAGCTGTGTTCCTTCTAGACGCTGTGGGGGAAAACCCATTGCATTGCCCTTACAGACTGAGAGGGGCTGTTCCTTCATTCCTTTGCTTGTAGCTAGACACCTCTACTTCTATTCATGTAATCATGGGCCTTTTCTTCTACTGAGAGTGTTTTCTCAGTTATAGGGAACTTGTGATTAAACTGGCCCTTCCTCACCAATCTAAGACAAACAACTCATCTCAAAATCTTTAACTCGCCACAAGAATAAAAGGCTCTTTTCAACTGTGCATGAAATGCACTGCCAGGTTTTAGGGATAAGGGTATGAATATCTTTGTCAAGGAGCATTAGTTGTCATACCACAGTGAGCACATGCACTCCTATTTGGTTAAGGCTAATATGATTTGAAATACAGTCAATTACAACCAAGAATCTGAAAAAAAGAAAAAAACCGCTATATTAAAGACCATGAGATCCTAGAACAATTTAGAAATTATGAAAAGATAAAAATTTAAAATTTTATTCATTTTCTTTTTACGTGTATGAGTGTCTTACCTAAATGTGACTTACATGTGTGTCTGTTGCCTGGGAGGTCAGAAGAGGGTACTGGACAGCCTGGAATAGTAGGTATTGATAGTTGTGAGCCGCGAAGTGGGTGTTGGGAGTTAAACTCAGGTCTTCAGCAAGAGCAATAACTGCTCTTAGTCACTGAGTCATGAAGCCTTTTTCTTTTAATAACAGTTAAGATTTTTTCACAAGATTATAAAATTATTATACACATAAATTTAAAGGGCTACAATAGTTTCCTCTTTCTTAATCTTTGTTCATTGTTTTGAGACAAGATCTTCTGTAGCTCACATTAGTGTCAGTAGGTGTCTCTCTATGAGTTCAATGCCAGTCTGAGCTACATAGTAATTTTCAGGCCAACTAAAACTTTACAGTGAGTCTCCCCCCCCCCCTCTCTCTCTCTCTCTCACACACACACACACACACACACACACACACACAGAGATG
>JADRCH010007686.1:4584975-4656900 GCA_019843965.1 Rhynchomys soricoides | reverse complement strand
CACACACACACACACACACACACACACACACACACACACAGAGATGCACAGACACACAGAGACAACTTGTGATGCAGTCAACTGGGAATTTTCTTCTTCTTCTTCTTCTTCTTCTTCTTCTTCTTCTTCTTCTTCTTCTTCTTCTTCTTCATCATCATCATCATCATCATCATCATCATCATCATCATCATCACCGTCTACAGGGTCTCACTGTGTAGCTATGTGGAGCCAGGAAATCCCTGTGCAGATCCATCTGTCTCTGCTTCCTGATGCTGGGATTAAAGGCATTTGCCACCATTCCTGCTTGGAATTTTCTTTCACACAGCCTTGTTCTCACTCAAGTTTACCTTTAAATATCTTGCTTCTAGTGGCCAGTTATATTCTTAAAAAACTTTCCCACATGGTTTTTCCTCTATTTTACTTCATTCCTTTCAGCCACCATTTTTTCTCATTTTCAAAAATATTTATGTGTGTTTTTCTTTTAAAAAATATATGTGTGTGTATGTGTACAGACCATGCACATGTAGCTGCTCATGATGGCTAGAAGAAGGCACTGGACACCCCTCCCGGAACCTAGAGTTACAGATCACTGGGAACCCCAGCAAACGTGTCTGCTGGTTTCCAAACTCCTGTCAGAAGAGCTGCCAGCCTTTTGATTCCTTCTTCAGCACAATGGTTTTACTTTGTTCTCTGTCTGTGAATTTTTGGCTTTTCTTTCCAGCCTTAGGGACAGAAAACAGTTCAAAACTTTTAAATCACATGTTTCCATTCTATAGAATATTTTGTGATAATTCTCATGACTGGCATCTGACAAACATGAATTCCCATGCCACCTAAATGAGTGAATCAATCTCTCTTGCAGAGCTGTTCTTATTCTCTGCACTTTTATGTAAATAATATAGCCTTTGATTCCTTTCCTGAAAAGCTTGTACAATAATATTTTTAGTCTTTAAGTGCTCCTGCATATTTCAACCTCATCATTTTAAAATTGAAATATGACTTCACTAGTCCATTTTAACTTTTGGTTCATAAAGCTACATTGTGTATGCTTCTTATTTGCTGAATGGCACTTAACTATAACATTTTATCTATGACAATTTACTCTAACAAGAGATAACTCTTTGCTTGAACCAGAATGCCAGAAATAACCATCTTTTATCTTTTATTAAATTTTAACCATTTAAAATAATAATTTAACAGTGTAACAAGTATTAAAGTCACAGAATGATTTTTCCAAATATGTTAATTATCTATAAGATTCTATGACTGCTTCCATTTTTTTCTGATACACACGATGTTTATTTTTTTTCTCATCCTTTAATTTACAGGAGTTTTTCTATATATCCACCTAATCTACAGTATAGGCCACTGCTACAGCCTTGTACTTTGAACTATGCCCCAGCTTTGCTTACCTCTCAGATGTCTTTTCTGCCTTCTTCGCTTTGGTTTGGATGCTGGAACATTGCACATACTTAGAATGTGCTGTCCCCTCACTATTTTGTCCCCTTTCCCCCTTTTTGTCTTCTACTTTCTTCACACTATACTAATAGAGCCATGCCACTTTTCATCATTATAAAGGAAATCTTTGAGATAAATTCTTTCTTATGGTGGTTGAAGCAGCTCAGAAATATTAATATCCTTATTGTTTTCTGCAATCACGAATAAGTCGATAAGACCTTGATGATAAAAAACAAAGGCATGAAAGTTTTCTATGCCATATGAACAGGATTCTGGCGAGAACATTTTGGTTTTGTTTTTTTTAAATGAGACTATGATCTAAAGAATGTTCAGAGAATGAAATAAGATGTTTATCCTTGGGCTAAGAATTTCTGGTTGGCGTGCTTCCTTATTCTTTATAAGTTGTCACTTCTCTTCCTCTTTTAAAAAGATTGTATTTTATTATTAAATTATATCTATGTATGCATTTACGAATGTCAATGTATTCCCCACAGAGGATAGGAAAAGGTGGGGTTGGGTTCTGAAGAGATAGTTCAGGCTTTAGGAACTGTTGATGCTCTTCCATAGTCCTTTAATTTCAGCTTCCATGACTGGTGCCTATAATGCCAGTTCTAGGAGATTTGATCCTCTCTTCCCTCCAGGGGCACCTGCATACATGTGATACACATGAACTCATTTAGGGACACTTATATTCACATAATGAAAGAATAAATGAACAAATGAGTGAATGAATGAATATTCATTAAAAATCAGGGCTAGAGAAATGACTTTGATGAAGAGCACTTGTTGTTCTTATAGAGGACACAAGTTCAATTTCCATCACTACCATTCATAACTCTAGTTCAGGGAATCCGATGCCCTCTTCTAACCTCTGTAGGCACAAAGCGCTCATGTGGAGCACGTACATGCATTCAAGCAAAACACACACATAAAAAGAGAAAATGAATCAGTCTAAACTTACAAAAAGCACTTAGAACAAAAGAAGAGGACATTGGAATCCCTGGAGCTGCAGTTCCGAGCAGTTATGAGATGCGGATGGAGCTGAAAAGCAAACTCATGACCCTCCAAAGTGTGTAGTCCTTAGGATTGTCCTCTCATTCCCCTGCCCATGTGTTAGCTCTCTCCTAATACTTAATGTCTCAGCCTCTTTCTTCCTATCCTTTGTGTCACACATACCTGAGGAAGGTCATAGAGCTGAGACTAACTTGTCTTCCTTCTCCTGCCTTTTGTTGTCGTTCCTACATGTCTTCTCTTCCTTGCTGTGACTTCCAATTTCCTTTTGTCCTAGGCCTTGTCAGGTATCACTTTATATGATGAGAATTCAATTCTGCATGGATATCTCTGTCCCACTGGCATTCATCACCTCCCTTCCTTTGTCAACTGTGCCTCTCTAGTCTAACCACAGAAATATCTTTGCCTCTTGATTTCTGTTCATCAGTTGGTGACTGAAAAACCCATTGCCCCTAACACATCCTGTAAAGCAGTGGTTCTCAACCTCCCTAATGCTGCAACCCTTTAAAACAGTTCCTCGTGTTGTTTCTACTTCATACATATAATTTTGCTACTGTTTATGAATCATAATATAAACATCTGATATTCAGTATATGTGATATGCGACCCCCAAAGTGATTGTGATCCACAGATTGAGAAGCGCTGCAGTAGATGGTAGTTCTTTTCTCTTCTAAGCCTTCTTTCTTAGTGTTCCCTTCTGATGACCATCAATCTTCCAAGGTGCTCCTAGGTATGGCTGAGGAAAAGGTTTCTACTGGAGATACGAGGAAGAGAACAGCCAGAGGAATCTGGAAAATCCAGGCTGAACATGGCCAGCAGGATAGACTGGGCTATGGTGGGGGGAGAATGAGAGGATATAGAGAGAGGGAACAGGAAAGATGGCAAATGGATGAAGGGAAGAGCCATGGACCAAGAGGAAAACCATGAGAGTGAGTAGCCAAAATGGCAGCAAAGAGAAGCAGAGGCAAGGGATCAATGAGTGGAGAGGTGTAGGGTAGGAGAATGAGAAGTGCTCAGATTAGTCCTCCAAAGGAGCCAGGACTCTGTCAGGTACTGGCGGCCAGTGTCTGCTTTGATATGTTAATGAAGCCTCTCAGCCATTTGCCCAAGGTTTCTTTGAGATATAACACTTTCTATCATGGCAAACAAGTCCAGTCCTGTCACATTCAGACTCTTCCAACTCCAGTGACTGGTGAGTCTCTCTGTAATCTCTGAAACCTGTTAGACTGTTACAGCCCTCCATGGCCTATTCCCATTCTTCACATCAATTCCTGTCTATCCCATAGGCTCAGCCTCTTGGTTTCTCACCAGTTTTTCAGCTTGCTAAGTCCATCAGCCTTCTCTTTTTGCACATTATAATGATATTTTTTTGTGGCTGGAAACAGCTCTCATAAAGTTGCGCTGATCTTTCCTAGGGTCTGCTTTCAAGATGATCCACATACTTGCGGTGTTTCTGACACACACTCCTGAGCAGGTGAGGCAGCCATCCAAGGTCTTTGGCAGTAAGTGGTGTGTGGGGGACACCACCTTGTCATAGTAATTTCTCCATAACCACTTAGCAACCCTTTCACTCAGTTGCCTCATTGGAACCAATGAAAACAAAAGTGATTCCAGGGACAGTTTCTTCCATACTGTTGGCCTCTGCATTCCGGTATACCAGTTTAGCTGCGTAGGAGGGGAGGGAAAATGTCCTTTGTAACATAGGCTGCCCAGCACTGAACATCCTTTTCTTGTGATGTTTAAATCAGGAAGACTGCTTCTGAGCAATTTGTTAAAATATATTTATTTATTTTTTTATCTGCATGTTTGTCTGCATACATGTAGGTGTACCAGGTGCATGACTGATGCCCATGGAGGTGAGAAAGGGTATTGAATCCCCTGGAACTAGAGTTACAGATAATTATGAGCTGCTATGTAGGTGCCAGCGACCTACGTCAGGTCTGCTGAAAGAGCCCCAAGTGCTCTTAATCGTTAAGCCATCTCTCCAGCACCTGTACTGGGTATTGTTGGCTCTGTCCATTTCCTTAGGTTGTCCTTCCATGTCTCACAGGTACCATGAGTACCGAGTATTCTGGCTATAAATGAATTCTCTTTGTGTATAGCATCCTTAGATATGTGGGTAGCTGGAAAATAAATCCATTTCTGATAAAGTAGCATCTGAGAATATTTATTTGTCATATTTTTGAGTGGCTATTGTGTAACCTTTAAAGACCTTTTCTCTCCCTTTTGCTCCTTACCACACAAGTCACCACACATACTAATCATTCACTCAATTAATTAGTTAATTAAGTGATTAATTCTTGGTTCTTTTGAGATGAGGTTTCTCTTTGTAGAGCTGGCTCTCCTGAATTTCTTCTCAAACCCACAGAGTTCCACAGGCCTCCTGAGTACTGGCATTAAAGGCATGCACCACCCTGCCTGATGTTCTTTTTATTTTTTATTTTTAACTGAAAAACTGTTTTTAAGATTTCTTTTTACATGGTGTGTGCATCCACGTTCGTATATGTCCATGTTCCTGCAGAGTCCACAAGACAATCTTAGATCCCTTGGAATTGGAGTTACAGGGCTTTGTGAGCCACCAGACCTGTGTTGCAATCCAGACTCCAGTCAACTGAGAGAGAAACAGCACTCTCACGCTCTTTCTACCTGACACTCTGTTTTCCGATTTTTTTTTTTACTCCAGTTTGTCTGGGTTATTCTGTTGTGGTTTTTCATGAGTGCTTAAGTTATTTTTACTAGAACACAATAAAAAAATCCCTAGAAAAATAAGCAAAGGAAGAATTATATAGTGTGTTTTCGATCATATAGAATCAAAACTATGGTTTTAAGTTATTAACAACTTCTTTTTTAATTTATTTTATTTTTGATATTTTACTTACATTTCAAATGTTTCCCCCTTTCCAGATCTCCCCTTTGGAACCTCCCTAATCCCTCCCCTTCCCCCTGCCTCTATGGGGGTATTCCCCCACCTACCCACCCACTCTCTTCTTCCCTCCTTGTCATTCTCCTATACTGGGGCATCTAACACCCTCAGGCCCAAGGACCTCTCCTCCCCCTGGTGGCTAACAAGACCCTCCTCTGCCACATATGTGGCCAGCACCATGGGTCCCTCCATGTGTATTCTTTGGTTGGTGATTCAGTTTCCTGGAGAATCTAGAGGTCAGGCCAGTAGACACTGTTGCTCCCTCCAAGGGACTGCCAACCCCCTCAGTTCCTTCAGTCCCTTCTAAAACTCCTCCATCTGGGACCTCACACTCAGTCCAATGGTTGCTGTGAAATGACTCTTGGGTATTCGGAACTTTTGGGCTAATAACCACTTATCAGTGAGTACACACCTTGTTCATTCTTTTGTGACTGTGTTACCTTGTTCAGGATGAAATTTTCAAGTTCTATCCATTTGCCTAAGAATTTCATGAAGTCATTGTTTTTAGTAGCTGAGTAGTATTCCATTGTGTAAATGGACCACATTTTCTGTATCCATTCCTCTGTTGAGTGTCATCTGGGTTGTTTCCAGTTTCTGGCTATTATAAATATGGCTGCTGTGAACATAGGAGAGCATGTGTCTTTATTACATGTTGGAGCATCTTCTGGGTATATCCCCAGGAGTGGAATAACTGGGTCCTCAGGTAGTATTATGTTCATTTTTCTGAGGGTCTGCCAAACTGATTTCCAGAGAGGTCTTATCAGCTTGCATTCCTACTAGCAAAGGAGGAGTGTTCCTCTTTCTCCACATCCTCGCCAACATCTGCTGTCACCTGAGTTTTTTATCTCAGCCATTCTGACTGGTGTGAGGTGAAATCTCAGGGTTGTTTTGATTTGCATTTCCCTGATGACTAAGGATGTTGAACATTTCTTTAGGTGCTTCTCGGCCATTCAAGTTTCCTCAGTTGAGAATTCTCTGTTTAGCTCTTTTCCCCATTTTTTGATAGGGTTATTTGGATCTCTGGAGTCTAGCTTCTTGAGTTCTTTGTATATATTGGATATTAGCCCTCTATCAGATGTAGGATTGGTAAAGATCTTTTCCCAATCTGTAGGTTGCCGTTTTGCCCTAATTACAGTGTCCTTTGCCTTACAAAAGCTTTGTAATTTCATGAGGTCCCATCTGTCCATTCTTGATCTTAGAGCACAAACCATTGGTGTTCTGTTCAGGAACTTTTTCCCTGTGCCCATGTGTTTGAGACTTTTCCCCACTTTCTCTTCTATTAGATTCAGTGTATCTGGTTTTATGTGGAGGTCCTTGATCCACTTGGACTTGAGCTTTGTACAGGGAGATAGGAATGAATCAGTTTGCATTCTTCTACATGTAGACTGCCAGTTGAACCACCACCATTTGTTAAAATGCTGTCTTTTTTCCACTGGATGGTTTTAACTCCTTTGTCAAAGATCAAGTGACCATAGGTGTGTGGGTTTATTTCTGGGTCTTGAATTCTGTTCCATTGATCTACCTGCCTGTCACTGTACCAATACCATGCAGTTTTTATCACTACTGCTCTGTAGTACAGACTGAGGTCAGGGATGCTGATTCCCCCTGAAGTCCTTTTATTGTTGAGAATAGTTTTTGCTATCCTGGGTTTTTTGTTATTCCATATGAATTTGAGAATTGCTCCTTCTAAGTCTATGAATAATTAAGTTGGAATTTTGATGGGGATTGCATTGAATCTGTAGACTGCTTTCAGCTGGATGGCCATGTTAACTATATTAATCCTGCCAATCCATGAGCATGGGAGATATTTCCATCTTCTGAGGTCTTCTTCGATTTCTCTCTTCAGAGACTTGAAGTACTTGTCATACAGATCTTTCACTTGTTTGGTTAGAGTCACACCAAGATACTTTATATTGTTTGTGACAGCTGTGAAGGGTGTCATTTCTCTAATTTCTTTCTCAGCCTGTTTATCCTTCAAGTATAGGAAGGCTACTGATTTGCTTGAGTTAATTTTGTATCAGGCCACTTTGCTGAAGGTGTTTATCAGCTGTAGCAGTTCTCTGGTGGAGGTTTTTGGGTCACTTAAGTATACCATCATATCATCTGCAAATAGTGATATTTTGATTTCTTTCTTTCCAATTTGTATCCGTTTGACCTCCTTTTTTTGTCTAATTGCTGTAGCTAGAACTTCAAGTACTATATTGAATAGATAGGGAGAGAGAGGGCTGCCTTGCCTAGTCCCTGATTTTAGTGGGATTGCTTCGAGTTTCTCTCCATTTAATTTGATGTTGGCCACTGGTTTACTGTACATTGCTTTTACTATGTTTAGGTATGGGCCTTGAACTCTTTATCTTTGCAAGACTTTTATCATGAAGAGATGTTGAATTTTGTCAAATGCTCTTTCAGCATCTAATGAAATGACCATGTAGTTTTTTCCTTTGAGTTTGTTTATGTAGTGGATTACATTGATGGATTTCCGGGTATTGAACTATCCCTGCATCCCTGGGATGAAGCCTACTTGATCATGGTGAATGATCTTTTTGATGTGTTCTTGGATTTGGTTTGCGAGAATTTTATTGAGTATTTTTGCATTGATAGTCATAAGGGAAATTGATATGAAATTTTCATTTATTGTTGTGTCTTTGCAAGGTTTTGGTATTAGTGTAACTGTGGCCTCATAGAATGAATTGGGTAGTGTTCCTTCTGTTTCTATTTTGTGGAATATATTGAAGAGTATTGGTATTAGGTCTTCTGTGACGGTCTGAGAGAATAGTGCACTGAACCCATCTGGTGCTGGGCTTTTTTTTTTTTTTTTGGTTGGGAGACTTTTAATGACTGCTTCTATTTCTTTAGGGGTTATGGGACAGTTTAGATGGTTTATCTGATCCTCATTTAACTTTGGTATTTGGTATCTGTCTAGGAACTCATCCATTTCATCCAGATCTTCAAATTTTGTTGAGTATAGACTTTTGTAGTAGGATCTGATGATTTTTTTGAATTTCCTCAGAATTTGTTGTTTTATCTCACTTTTCATTTCTAATTTTGTTAATTTGGATACTGTCTCTGTGCCCTCTGGTTAGTCTGGCTATGGGTTTATCTATCTTGTTGATTTTCTCAAAGAACCAGTTCCTGGTTTTGTTGATTCTTTGTATAGTTCTTTTAGTTTCTACTTGGTTGATTTCAGCCCTTAATTTGATTATTTCTTGCCTTCTACTCCTCTTGGGTGTATTAGCTTCTTTTTGTTCTAGAGCTTTCAGGTGTGCTGTTAAGCTGCTAGTATATGCTCTTTCCAGTTTCTGTTTGGAGGCATTCAGAGCTATGTGTTTTCCTCTTAACACTGTTTTCATTGTGTCCCATAGGTTTGGGTATGTTGTACTTTCATTTTCATTAAATTCTAGGAAGTTTTTAATTTCTTTCTTTATTTCTTCCTTGACAGAGTTATCATTGAGTAGAGCATTGTTCAGCTTCCATGTGTATGCGGGCTTTCTTTTGTTGTTGCCATTGAAGACCAGCCTTAATCTGTAGTGAACTGATAGGAGGCATGGGATTATTTCAACTTTCTTATATCTGTTGAGATTTGTTTTGTGACTGATTATATGATCAGTTTTGGAGAAGGTACTATGAGGTGCTGAGAAGGAGGTATATTCTTTTGATTTAGGATGAAATGTTCTATAGATATCTGTTAAACCCATTTGGTTAATAACATCTGTTAGTTTCACTGTGTCTCTGTTTAGTTTATGTTTCCAAGATCTATCCTTTGATGATAGTGGGGTGTTGAAGTCTCCCACTATTATTGTGTGAGGTGCAATCTTTGCTTTGAGCTTTAGTAAAGTTTCTTTTATGTATGTGGGAGCCCTTGCATTCGGGGCATAGATGTTCAGAATTGAGAGTTCTTCTTGGTAGATTTTTCCTTTCATGAGTATGAAGTGTCCTTCTTTATCTTTTTTGATGACTTTGTTGTAAGTCAATTTTATCCGATATTAGAATGGCTACTCCAGCCTGTTTCTTGGGGCCATTTGACTGGAAAATTGTTTTCCAGCTCTTTACTCTGAAGTAGTGTTTGTCATTAAAATGGATGTGCGTTTCCTGGATGCAGCAAAATGCTGGGTCCTGTTTATGGATCCAGTCTGTCAGTCTATGTCTTTTTATTGGAGAATTGAGACTATTGATGTTAAGAGATATTAAAGAGGAATGATTGCTGCTTCCTGCTATTTTTGATGTTATTTTTATGTTTGTGTGGCTATCTTCTTCTGAGTTTGTTGAAAGATTACTTTCTTGCTTTTTCTAGGGTTTAGTTTTCCTCCTTGAGTTGGCATTTTCCATTTATTATTCTTTGTAGGGCTGGGTTTGTGGAAACATACTGTGCAAATTTGGATTTGTCATGGAATATTTTGGTTTCACCATCTATGATTATTGAGAGTTTTGCTGGGTATAGCAGCCTGGGCTGGCATTTGTGTTCTCTTAAAGTCTGTATGAGATCTGCTCAGTATTTTCTAGCTTTCACAGTCTCTGGTGAGCAGTCTGATGTAATTCTGATAGGTCTGCCTTTATATGTTATTTGACCTTTTTCTCGTACTGCTTTTAATATTCTTTCCTTATTTTGTGCATTTGGTGTTTTGACTATAATGTGACGGGAGGAATCTCTTTTCTGGTCCAGTCTATTTGGCGTTCTGTAGGTTTCTTGTATATTTATATTCATCTCTTTCTTTAGGTTAGGAAAGTTTTCTTCTATAATTTTGTTGAAGATATTTACTGGTCTCTTAAGTTGGGAATCTTCACTCTCTTCTATACTTATTATCCTTAGGTTCTGTCTTCTCATTTTATCCTGGATAACCTGGATGTTTTGGGTTAGGAGCTTTTTGCATTTTGTGTTTTCTTTGACGGTTGTGTCAAAATTTTCTATGGTATCTTCTGCACCTGAGATTCTCTCTTCCATCTCTTGTATTCTGTTAATGATGCTTGCATCTATGACTCCTGATTTCTTTACAAGGTTTTCTAACTCCAGGGTTGCCTCCCTTTGTGATTTCTTTATTGTTTCTATTTCTGTTTTTAATTCTTGGATGCTTTTGTTCATTTGTTTGATTGTGTTTTCCTGTAATTCTTTATGGGATCTTTGTGTGTCATCTTTAAGTGCTTCTAGTTATTTACCTGTGTTCTCTTGTATTTCTTTAAGGGAGTTATATATTTCCTTCTTAAAATCTTCTATCATCCTCTTGAGATGTGACTTTAAGTCTTAATCTTCCTTTTCTGGTATGTTGGGGTATCCAGGGCTTGCTGTGGTGGGAGAGCTGGGTTCTGATGATACCAAGTAGCCTTGGTTTCTGTTCCTTGTGTTCTTGCCCTTGCCTTTTGCCATCTGGTTATCTCTGGTGTTAGCTGGTCTTACTCTCTCTGACTGTGGCTTGTCTTTACTGCAAGCCTAGGTGTCAATACTCTTTGAAGACCAGTTGTATCTGAGAGGAATTTGGGTTTGGAGAGCTGTGGTACAGGGTCAGCTCTGGGGTGCAGACAGAAACAAGAAGGATCTAATCCCCAGCTGTCCCTTGTTTCCTGTGTCCTGATGGCTCTGCAAGGGTCCCTCTTGATCCAGTGAATTTGAAAAGAAATGATGGTCTTGCCTGTGCTTGAAGGTGTGTCGGGTACTCCTGGTATACCAGCTCTCTCCTGGCACTATTTGAGTATGGAGCCCTGTGTCACAGGATCTGCCCTCAGGCCACCGAAAGAAACCAGAAGCCTGCTCATCAGTCCTTGTGTCCTGGGTATTTCAGGTGGGTCCCTCTGATCAGGCAGGCTTGCCCACACTCCTGGGAGGCTATCTTTTCCCCAAGCTATTTGGCTATGGAGCCCTGGTGGCCCAGGCAGAGGTCTTCCACCACAGATGGAAATCGGAAGGCTCCTTCCTCCTGGCTGTTCCTCAGTCCCTGTGTCCCAAGGATTCCGGGCGAGTCCTGTTAAGCAGTGTTGCTCCTCTTACCTCCTCTCAGGGGTTTTTCCACACTCCAGAGAGGCTAGCTTTCTCCCAGCACTATTTGGCTATGGACCCCTCGTGGCCCAGGCAGAGGTCTCCCTCCACAGATGGAAACTGGAAGGCTCCTATCCTATTAACTTCTTTTTTCTTTTTCTTTTTTCTTTTTTATACTTTATTTACATTTCAAATGTTTCCCCCTTTCCAGATCTCCCCTTTGGAACCTCCCCATTTCCTCCCCTTCCCCGGGCCACTATGGGGGTATTCTCCAATCCACACACTCCTTCCCTCCTTGGCATTCTCCTCTACTGGGGGATCTAACACCTTCAGGCCCAAGGGCCTCTCTTCCCCCTGATGGCTAACAAGACCCTCCTCTGCCACATATGTGGCCAGCACCATGGGTCCCTCCATGTGTATTCTTTGGTTGGTGGATCAGTCTCCAGGAGTATGGGGGGGGGGTCAGGCCAGTTACCACTGTTGCTGCCTTCCTGGGGATGCAAACTCCCTCAGCTCCTTCAGTCCCTTCTCCAAGTCCTCCATCTGGGACCTCACATTTAGCCCTACTGTTGCTGCTAAGTGACTCTTGCTTATTAACAACTTCTAAAATCGCTTAGTCTATATCAAAACCTACCTTGTCCCTAAAGCCTACATGACTCTTTTTGACCCAAGGACTCACTCATTCTTAATTTCAATTCTTATAGTTTATTAATATCTCATAAACTTTCTACTAGTTAAGTAGAATTATCCACTGGAATTCTCTTAATTGAGAGCTATTGAGCATCCTGTTAAGCATGCACTTAAATGGACTGCAGAGAATTCAGACATTTCTCAATAGTGCTCAGAAGTATTTTCACCCCAACGTACTTTCCTTCTTTATACCAAATTGCTAAATACATTGTCAGAGAGAGAGAGAGAGAGGAAGAAAGAAAGAAAGAGTCCACAGTAGGTCATGTTGCCTATTAGCAAAGTTAGTATTGAGCCATATCCAAATCACTGTTGGGGCTCTGTCATTGTCAATGGAAGCAGAAAGGCCTCCCAGTGAGTGTCTGCAGGAACTCAACTAGAACACCTGCTACTGAGTATGAGGTGGGGGCAGGGTAGCTGAGCATGTGACATGTCCATGCCTTCTGGTAGTGACGGGTTCTTGCCTGAAACCATTTGACTTCAAGAATTAGAAATCCAATCAAACTAGCTCCCCAGAAGGTGTCTGTGGTACATATAACCAGGCATTTATTCAAATCTGTGGTTCCTGATGTATACAAGCTTAATGAGAATGGCACAGAGAAAGTCAGTGCGTCTGGTGGCACTTTCCTTTCCCCTTTTTACCTTCCCTGTTAGCAATTCCTAGGACCTCTCCCATCTCCGTTGTACCTGGTTTCTTCTCTGGAATAATCTTTACTGTTTTAAAATATTATTAATATTATTATTTATTATTATTTTTGTATGTGTGTGCCTGTATGCCTGTGTGTCTATGTGTATGTGTATACACATACAGAAGCATGTGCCATGTCATACATGTAGTGGTCAAGAAGACAACTTTTGAAGTAAGATCTCCCCTTTCACTTTGGCTTCTAGAGTTGGAATTCAGATCATTAGACTTGCACAACATGTGTTTTTACGTGACATGAAGCCATCTTGGAGGTCCTTTTCTCTAACAATTTTGACTGCTTATACAGGGCTCAAAAGAATCCCCAACTCATTATCTTATAGGTCTCAAGCCATCATTGACTAACAGCACTGTCTGTGGATCTCAAGTGAGAGGATTTTCTTTGTGTTTAGTTGGATGGTGGTGGATGACTTTAGGTCAAGTGTTCAATATTTGTTTATAGTGGTGTATCCAGAATCAATCCACATATCATAAAAATAAACACTTGGTCCTGTCTTTTCAAGAAGTTTGTGGGTAGAATTTAACATTTGTCATTGCCTTAGTTATTTTTCCTCTTGTCATGATAAAATGTCTGACAGAAACAACTTGTTAGGGAGAGAGTATTGCAACTCACAGTGTGAGTGGACACAGTCCATCATGGCAGAGAAAGTATGGTGGGTGGAGTTGCTGACCACTAGCCACAGTGCATCCCAGGCCAGGATGTCAAGTATGAACAAAAAGTGGAGTCAAGCTATAGAGCCTTAAAGACCTTCTCCAGTGACCCACTTCCTCCAACAAAACTGTATTTCTTAAAGGTTCCCAAACCTTTGCAACAATACCAGTGGCTGAGAGCCAAGTGTTCAAATATGAAAGCCTATGGGGTTCATTTCACTTTCAAACCCAAGCACACCCCAATCTTCATGAAATGTTCAATGTGCTATATGCACTGGAGATTTGCCAATGAGACAAATAAAAGAATTTAACATTAGTAAGACTATTTCATGGCTTCCTTGTACTTCTCTTGGCCAGTTTAGCATGATATATAAAGAAACATACACATTTCACCTTGAAACTAAGATATTACTACTATGTCACCAATATGATATGAGAAAAAGTTAAGAATTAATTCTTATTGTTGGTGACATGGTTAAAAATCAACCGCATATGTGTTTGGGTCTAATCTGGGATTCTGAACTTTAAAGAGCATATGGAAAACCTTGAGGGGGCAATAGAAAGCTAAGCCAATTATACAAGGGAGAGAAAGCGAAATGCAACTTTCAGTATAAGGAAGATGATAAGCTTGCTTAGCCTGAAGAATAAGACATCCCAATCACAGACCCCCTCACTCTTCTTCACTCAGTCTCACTCTTACAAATCCCTCCTCCATTTACTCCCCTTCTTCTCAGAGAAGGGAAAACTCCCATGGGTAGCAACCCACCCTGGCATATCAAGTCTCAGCAGGACTAGGTATATCTCCTCCTACTGAGGCACAAGGCAGCCCAGCTAAGGGAAGGGAATCCAGTAGCAGGCGACGGAGTCCGAGACAGTCCCCACTCCAATTGTTAGGGGACCCACATGAAGAGAACGCTGCAGATCTGCTACATATGTGTAGGAGGGCTAGGCCCAGTTCATGCTCACTCTTTGGTTGGTGGTTCAGTCTTTGTGTGCCCCCATTGGACCAGGTTAGTTGACTCTGTTGGTTGTCCTGTGGAGTCCTTGACCCCTCTAGCTAGCTCAGTTCTATCCCCTGCTTGATGTTTGGCTGTGGGTTTCTGCATCTATTTCCATCTGCTGGTGGATGAAGCCTCTCAGAAGACAGTTATGCTAGGCTCTTGTCTACAAACACAGCAGAGTATCATTAATAGTGTCAGGGGTTGGCTTTCTCCTATGGGATGAGTCTCAAGTTGGGCCAGTCTTTGGTTGCCCATTTCTTCAATCTCTGCTCCATCTTTATCCCTTTGCATCTTGTAGGCAGGCCAAATTTTGGATTCAAGGTTTTGTGGATGTGTTGACATCTCCCTCCTCCACTAGAAGTACTTCCTGGCTACAAGAAGTGGCCATTTCAGTCTCCATATCTTCAGCTGCTGGGAATCTCAGTTAGGGTCACCCATAGGGATTCCCAGGAACCTCCCCTGTCCCAGGTCTCTGGCTAGTCCCATAGATGCCCCCTACTGATTTCCATTCTCTCTCCTAGCCTTCCTCTGAGCCCCCTCTCCCCACACCTGATCCCCATCCCCATTCCCCTCCCCATCCCCTCTCCCAGTGAGTTATCCCTCTCTATCCACCTCTGATGTCTATTTTATTTCCCTTTCTAAGTGAGATTCCCACATCCTCCCCTAGGCCTTCCTTATTAATTAGTTTCTTAGGGTCTATGGATTGTAGCACAGTTATCCTGTACTTTATGGCTAATGTCCACTTATAAGTGAGTACATAGCATGTGGATCTTTCTGGGTCTCGGTTACCTGACTTAGGATGATATTTTTTTGTTCCATCCATGGTTGTTTCTTAATGAGCCATTCCAAAGGAGACCAAATCTGTTAATGGAGTTCTCTATGGGATATTCAAGTGAGAAGCCATACTCTTCAGCCATTGAGTTTTCTTTTGTAGAGTGGGATATAGGTACTGAAAAAGGAATGCTAAATTTTCTTGTACAATTGAGGACAATTCTGAGAGACCATCAAAGGAACAAGGAGTACCAGAAATGGATATGGGAAACATGGTGGAATTTCAAATTAGTGAGCCTAGAAAGGGTTATTGTGGGTCTTGAGGTTGTTTTATAAGAGTTGTGTGATGTGTTATCTTTCTCAGCGTACTCCAAAATTTCTCCATAAATCTGTTACAATGTATCTATCTCCTGTTATTGGATCATAGAATTGGATCTCTGCTATATGCATCAAAATTACCAAATATGCAGGCTAGATAGATGGCTAAGCAGCTAAGAGACCCTGTTCTTCTTGAAGAGGACACATGTTCTTTAATCAGCACCCACATGTTGGCTCATAGCTATTAGTAGGTATACATGTCCTAAACACAAATACACACATACCACCAAAATGCACATATATATAAGATAATAAAATAGGAGGAAAAATTAACAAATATGAAATATAGCCTTGAAGTGGGAGTGGACGAGAGCAGGGGTGGCCTGTGCAAGATGTACTATTTTTTTTCATTTTGTTTTGTTTTATTTTGTTCTGTTTTGCTCAAATCATCTGCACTCAGTTACCCACCAGTGGACTGAGTAGCCATATCCATAAAGCAAGAAATTTGATTGGGTTGAAAATGCCCAAGACTTTAATTCATAATGTATGAGCACAGATAAGGCATCTGAATTATTTAATGCTTTCTTTCTTCTGCTCATGGGATATATATATATATATATATATATATATATATATATATGAATATTGTGTATGTGTATATACATATGTGTATATACATATATGTGTATTATATAATACACATACACACACACACACACATATATTTTAATACCACACCTACCTTAGGAAACAGTTCGATATGCTTGCCTAAAAGACAACATAAGCCAATCTCCTCCTGCCCACTAGTGAGGCCTACTGAGAGCTGAACTGCATTGCTTCCAACTTTTAGTAACTCCTCACAGGTGGTCTTAGAATCCTGGAGTCATCAAGATTCACTTTGGAGGGATGCTAGGTCTAAAAGGACTTTCCTAGTAAGACTAAGACTTGGCTTTTTTACAGTCTCATTATCTCACAAGTGTCTGTGGAGTTTTCTGGAGGCTGTGTGATGTGTGATAGCTCAACAGATTGAATAGTGAAGCAGATAGGAGACTCCAGCTGCCTTCTTTAAGCCAGAGCTTAAAGACATTTACAGAAATGTAAAGCAGTACCACCCTTCTTCCCACTATTCTTCATTTGCAAAGGGAGAGCTTTTACATTTATAATGCTATTTATCTTAACAAGGAATCAGATTTGTCATTATTTTATGGTTATTTTTATTTTATTTTTTATTTATTTTTTTGGTGTGGGTGCTCGTGCACGCGTGCGCATGTGTGTGTATGTGTGTGTGTGTGTTTGTCTGTCAGTGTAGGGTCATGGGCAGCCTTTTTTCCCTAACACAGGTTTTTATGTGTAACTGGCTGGTCTAAAACTCACTATGTAAACCAGTTCTTATCTCAAATCACAAAGATCTGTCTGCCTCTGCCTCTGAATGTTGGGATTAAAGACATATCCCATCATGCCTGTCTCAGGACACTTGTAGGAGTCATTTCTCTCCTTTCACTGTGGATTTTGACTTTAAAACTCGATCCTCAGGTTATTGGGCAAGTATCCATGAATACTGAGCCACCTCTCTGGCTCTTCTTATTCGTCAAAAAATGAGAAGTACTTAGATTTTTTTGTTGTTGTTTTTTTTTTTTTTTTGAACATGCTAAATTTGATAGATCACACAAACAGGAGATTTGGGGAAATCTTACATTATTTTTAAAAGTAAGTTTGAGATTCAGTAGGCCACAATTTCATCTAAGAAACATGATTTTATATAGGGTGATGCATGCATATTGTAACATTTTTCTCCTCCTTTGGTCTTATAGTAGGTGGTTGGGCAGTCATGAGAATCTGTCAGAGTAAACAGCTTTGGGATCTGTCCCAAACAGATACACGATGAGCTGAAATGTATGTTTAGTTCCTTAGGCAACAAAGTCACATCTAAGTCTTGCAACATGTTCCATTCTTATACTGTGGAGATTCTCTGAGGTAATTAATTTCTGGGTCACCAAAACTTGTGAGGTTTAGGCTAAAGGCAGGGTCCTTGGGAAGATGAAGACTTGATTCTGAAACATGACTCTGTGTCATTAGAAGCCTTATTCTGTCTGTCTAAACATAGCTACAGCTGAGTCTTGAGTAACATTATGTTGAGACATTGGTGAAGGCTCTTGTCTATATGGGTTTTCAACATATATTTGTGAATTAGGTGTAGGTGTTACCCTAACCTTACATGTGAGGAAAGTGAGCACATACTGAGAAAATTAGACACATGCACCTGTTATCTAAACTTTTCTCAGCACTTGAGAATCAACTTTTATTCACCCTAAATAGAGCACTAATATCAGAAAATGAAATGATTCTACCCAAATATACTTTGGTGAACCAGTGAGCTTCATTAGCGCTACCTTCAGGAATAGCCCATTGCATATGACAGGCACTGTCAAGGCAGGATGAACAGTGAGAATAGCAGTTTCTGGGTACTTTGCAGCAAGATGGCCAGGAACCTGGAAAAACTAGAGTATAAACAGGCAGGAGGCCCTTTCTGAGCTCAAATGTAGATCCTTGTTATAGATATGCAGACTGTACCCTGTACAAGTCTAGAAGATAGTGCTTACATAGTATTTGTTATACATTTGTATATTTGCCCAGAAGAAAATTTAACACATAATACTGAAGTATTTTAGAAAAGTTTATTCTTGAAGTAGTTGTTTAGAACAGTCTCCTGAAGTCTAGACATCCTGAGACATTAGGCACCTGGAAATTAAATTAAAGGTGACTCCTAACGTTTTACAAAACCAGAAGTGAACCATATATGGAAGGTTTTCTGTGAGCATTTCCAGACAGAAAGTAACATTCCTTTAGACTAATCTCAAACATACCAGAAACATTAGGATGGTGCCTGACATTATGTTTCTCTGAAAAACATCATAGTTTGACAGTCAGCCTCTCTTGGGCAATGGGGAGATTTCCATTTCCTGGCCTTCCTTTCATTGATGATTTTTTCTTGGCCCCTCTCTGGGAACTTCCTGGCAGTCACTTTTGGGATAAATAGGTGAAAGCTGTCTTTCTAAGCTTTGTCCTGGGATTGATCCAGTATAGGGAAAGATTTATATCCCTGAGTTTCTTCAGGATTGAGCAATCAAAAATTAAATTTCCCACTTGCTAAGTTCCACAGTCCCTCCTAACAAGAGTCCCAGTGTACTGGGTTAAGCAACTAAATACCAAGCCACTTTCTCCCCAAAATTGAATGGAATGAGGGAGACAGAAAATTCTGCCCTGTCTCACTGGAAAGCCCATCTCCTTTCCCTTTCTCCTGACCTCTTACCTTTCTTGAATTCTATCCAGTGTTTCCTTCTAGTTCTTTCTGCTCTGTTTGTTCAGTTCATCCATTCCTACCAGCCATGAGCATCCTTATGACCAGGAGTAAATGAGAAATTTACATCACTGATTTCATCAGTCCCTTAATATTGCAGCTAACATTTTGCTAGATTACTTCTCGGTGATGGTAGACAGAGCCTGGGTAATAATGCCTTGCAAGTGTAACATGTCTGTAATTAGACTGTCCTGTAATTAGAGAGCTGACAACTTAGCCACAGCTTGCCACTAGCCAGTGACACAGCAGGACCCAGGAAACACTATAGAGAAGGACATCTGCCTGCCAATTGAGAGGGAGCACCCTAAGGAAAACCAAAATGAATAACATGATAACAGTAATATTAGCCAAAAGCCATAGTGGACAGAAGACCATGACTTTCTGTCAAAACCAGAGCTGGTGCCTTGAAAATAAAAGGATCACAGAGCTCCCTCCATCCTCCTGCACCAGCAAACAATAAGTGACAGTTTCACAAAGCTAAGAGTTTTGGTGATGGCTATGGAAAAAGTGACAGAGAGGTCCCATCTTCTAAGCAGAAGAGAAATCTTTATGTACTAAAACCATTGTGGGTGCTGAAAGACTGCATCCTACTTCGTCCAGAAGAGACAACGGCAAGTTAACTAAATATTCCCCAAGGAAGCAACAGGAAGTGTCAATAAGAGAATGAAAGCCAGTTTTTCTTTATGCTGTTATTAGGGATGCTTCCCAGACTGAGTTTTTCTATTGTGGAAATTTTCTGATAAAGATTCCTTCCCCTTATAATCTTTAAATTATGGGTCTCTCAACACACCTAGACCACTGGTTCCAAATCTTCCTAATGATGTAACTCTTTAATACAGTTCTTCATGTTGTGGTGACCCCCAGCCATACAATTATTTTTTGTTGCTATTTCATAACTGTAATTATGCTACTGTTATGAATTATTTATCATTTAAATATCTGATATACAGGTTATCTGATATGTAACCCCAAAGAAGTTGTGACTCCCAGATTGAAAACTACTGCTATAGAGCTTAACAGAGACTGTCTTGGTGGTTTTGGAGGTAGAGGAGAGTTAGACAGAATGAAAAAAGAGTTTGTCCTGGGATGCCAAGGAGCATGTAGACTCATTAGTTCTGTCTCTGTTTTGGCTGTATTCCTCCAAGTGGTACTTGGCTCCACCTCCCCAAAGTCTTGTCTACCTTTCAACTGCATCCTCTCTCTGCCATTTTGGATGTTCTGCTTTCACCTGTGTCATGACCACAGCTCTATTTTACCTGGATTGAGCTCTAGGCAAGCACATCCCTGACAATTTCTGCATCCTGCCATCCCTGTCACTCTTTCATCCCATGGACCAGAACTCAATGGATTAAGCAGAATTTACCATTGTGACTGTCCCTACCATCTCAGTAGTAGAGTCACCGATGGGACCCCATTGCCTGCTAAAATGGTATCTTTAGAGTAGAACAACCTGTCACTTATGTCTTTTGTATCTCTAACTCAGGACCTCTACTTTAATAGAAAATTTTGTTCCACATGAGCTATGAAAGGCGAAGGGAGAAGTATAGGGTGTGGATAAGTAGAAATATACAGTTCAGAAAGGAAGCAGAGAGATGAAGAGAGGAGCATGGACGAGACAAGACTGTATTTGAACTGAACATGTACACTCCTCATTATTTATTCAATGCTCTATTTATAAAGCTTCTGAATTGTGTTGGATATAATACATTTTTTCTACAATCTATTTGAATCTTTAGACAAAAGAAAGACTTCTTCCATGCATCCTATGGCTTCTGTCTTCACATTATTTCTGGGGCATAATCTTTCCTCCAGAATATTTTTCCTGAATCCCCTGTCATTCTCCAAGGCCAACTTCAGAACCCACCCACCCTCACCTCACCTTCCCCCATTTTCAGGAGTTTGGTTTCCAAGCTCCACCTGCTTCCTTTAATCACAAGTTGTCTCTCCCCACCTCTTATTTCCATCATTCCCGCCTTCCTCATATCCTCTGGCTATGGTGCTCAGTGGGTAACCATGCTTCTGTGGTGCCAAGGACCAGCATTGGCTTGGAGAGGGGTTCTCAGAGAAGGGGTGTCTGAGAGCAGCAAAAAGAAATGACTGGGAGCCAATTCATGGGTCCAAGCTGGTGGCCTAGGTTCTGTGGAGATGGCTTTCCAGACTACTCTCTTTTTCTCTGTTCTGTTCTGCTCTAGACAGCTGTTTGCTATTCTAAAAACCCTCTGGTTGAGACAGCTCTCTCTGCTAGTAAAAATTTAAAAAGCTATCTGGATAGCTCATGGGTTTTCTGACCAAAGTCAGAAAAGCTGCTATAAAAAATTATTGAATCTTTTGACCAAATCAGAAATCTTCTTTAAAAAAAAACTTGAAGAGCTGTATTCACTCTTCAGAGATCTCCAGGTAGCTCAGCTCTCTCTAGAGAAAAATTCTAAAGAAGAACTTCTATCTCTTTCAGTTAGCTCATCTTATGAAGACCAAAAGCCCAGTCTTTTTTATTTACATATCAATTCAGGTATTTATATTAGGTTTGATTTTGATTATCTTATGAATCAACATCCCAGGATTCCAGCCCATTGATTCTTAGGAGACAGCAAGCACACATTTTTCTTAACATTGCAAAAGAATTCAGAGATTTGTCTACCTTTATTAAGCATAGAAGATAAACCAGTTGAGTGGGACCCTGCCCTGAAATTACCATTTCCACCATGCCTGGGCCTAACCTTGCTTTGTCCTAGGCTGGCCTTGAACTCAGGAATCCATCTGCCTTTATAAGCATAAACACAAAACATAGCTGGGTGGGATCTCCTCCAATTGCCACTCCCTAAATCTGGTTATCTCCTTCTTTAGTAATTTTCTAACACATTGGCTCACAGCACAGCTGCTTTTGTTCCTTCAGATTTGTGAAGCCCCTCATATAATTCATACTACATCCTTACTTTTGCATAATTGAGAAATTACATACTTTTGAATTCATGTATTTAGAGCCCTTTCCAATAGCCTTAAGGGGTATACTGAAGGTCTTAGTCTTTACCATTTTGCTGAGACATAGCCGCACCCTCAGCTCCATACTGTTTCTTTTTTTTTTTTTAATTTTCATATTTTATTTACATTTCAAATGTTTCCCCCTTTCCAGATCTCCCCTTTGGAACCTCCCCATTCCCTCCGCCCTTCCCCTGCCACTATGGGGATATTCTCCAACTCACCCCTCCAACCCCCCAATCCATTCTCATCTTCCCTCTTTGTCATTCTCCTATACTGGGGAATATAACACCCTCAGGCCCAAGGGCCTCTCCTCCTCCTGACAGGTAACGAGACCCTCCTCAGCAGTCTTTGTGGCCAGCACCATGGGTCCCTCAATGTGTATTCTTTAGTTGGTGGATCAGTCTCCAGAAGTATGGGGGGTCAGGCCAGTTGCCAGTGTTGCTAACTCTCTGGGGCTGCACACTCCCTCAGCTCCTTCAGTCCTTTCTCCAAGCCCTCCATCTGGGACCTCTCACTCAGTACTACTGTTCCTGTGAAGTGACTCTTGGGTATTTCAAACTTTTAGGCTAATAACCACTTAACAGTGAGTACATACCATATTCATTCTTTTGTGACTGCGTTACCTGGCTCAGAATGATGTTTTCAAGATCCATCCATTTGTCTACGAATTTCATGAAGTCATTGTTTTTAATAGCTGAGTAGTATTCCATTGTGTAAATGGACCACATTTTCTGTATCCATTCCTCTGTGGAGGGACATCTGGGTTGTTTCCAGCTTCTGGCTATTATAAATATGGCTGCTGTGAACATAGTGGAACATGTGTCTTTATTACATGTTGGAGCATCTTCTGGGTATATGCCCAGGAGTGGAATAGCTGGGTCCTCAGGTAGTATTATGTCCAATTTTCTGAGGGTCCACTAAACTGATTTCCAGAGAGGTTGTATCAGCTTGCATTCCCACCAGCAATGGAGGAGTGTTCCTCTTTCTCCACATCCTCTCCAACATCTGCTGTCACCTGAGTTTTTGATATTAGCCATTCTGACTGGTGTGAGGTGGAATCTCAGGGTTGTTTTGATTTGCATTTCCCTGATGACTAAGGATATTGAGCATTTCTTTAGGTGCTTCTTGGCCATTCGGGTTTTCTCAGTTGAGAATTCTCTGTTTAGCTCACTTCCACATTTTTTGATAGGGTTATTTGTATCTCTGGAGTCTAGCTTCTTGAGTTCTTTGTATTCATTGGATATTAGCCCTCTATCAGATGTAGGATTCACCATGATCAAGTAGGCTTCATCCCAGGGATGCAGGGATAGTTCAATACCCGGAAATCCATTAATGTAATCCACTACATAAACAAACTCAAAGGAAAAAACCACATGGTCATCTCGTTAGATGCTGAAAAAGCATTTGACAAAATTTAACATCCCTTCATGATAAAAGTCTTGGAAAGATCAGGAATTCAAGGCCCATACCTAAACATAGTAAAAGCAATATACAGTAAACCAGTGGCCAACATCAAACTAAATGGAGAGAAACTCAAAGCAATCCCACTAAAATCAGGGACTAGGCAAGGCAGCCCTCTCTCTCCCTATCTATTCAATATAGTACTTGAAGTTCTAGCTAGAGCAATCAGGCAACAAAAGGAAATCAAAGGGATACAAATTGGAAAGGAAAAAATCAAAATATCACTATTTGCAGATGATATAATGGTATACTTAAGTGACCCGAAAAACTCCACCAGAGATCTGCTACAGCTGATAAACAACTTCAGCAAAGTGGCTGGATACAAAATTAACTCAAGCAAATCGGTAGCCTTCCTATCCTCAAAGGATAAACAGACTGAGAAAGAAATTAGGGAAATGACACCCTTCACAATAGTCACAAGCAATATAAAATATCTTGGTGTGACTCTAACCAAACAAGTGAAAGATCTGTATGACAAGAACTTCAAGTCTCTGAAGAGAGAAATCAAAGAAGACCTCAGAAGATGGAAAGATCTCCCATGCTCATGGATCAGCAGGATTAACATAGTTAAAATGGCCATCCTGCCGAAAGCAATATACAGATTCAATGCTATCCCCATCAAAATCCTAACTCATTTCTTCGTAGACCTAGAAAAAGCAATTCTCAAATTCATATGGAATAACAAAAAACCCAGGATAGCAAAAGCTATCCTCAACAATAAAAGGTCTTCTGGGAAATCAGCCTCCCTGACCTCAAGCTGTACTACAGAGCAGTAGTGATAAAAACTGCATGGTATTGATACAGTGACAGGCAGGTAGATCAATGGAATAGAATCGAAGACCCAGAAATGAATCCACACACATATGGTCACTTGATCTTCAACAAAGGAGCTAAAACCATCCAGTGGAAAAAAGACAGCATCTTCAACAAATGGTGCTGGATCAACTGGAGGTCTACATGTAGAAGATTGCGAATTGATCCATTCCTATCTCCCTGCACAAAGCTCAAGTCCACGTGGATCAAGGACCTTCACATAAAACCAGATACACTGAATCTAATAGAAGAGAAAGTGGGGAAAAGTCTCGAATACATGGGCACAGGGGAATCGTTCTTGAACAGAACACCAATGGCTTGTGCTCTAAGGTCAAGAATTGACAGATGGGACCTCATAAAATTACAAAGCTTCTGTAAGGCAAAGGACACTGTAATTAGGGCAAAACGGCAACCTACAGATTGGGAAAAGATCTTTACCAATCCATACTGTTTCTAACCATCATGGAGTCATTAATGTTAACAAGGAGGACACTTCTCTGAAGGAAAGAGTCCTCCACTGCTAGCTAGTACTGGTCCCAGAAAATATGTACATTATTACACAAACAAGCCTTACGCCTATAGCAGCCACTGACCCTTGTGGAGCCTCACTCTGGGACCCTGTCACTCTGTCCCCACCAAGGCCACACTGGGCTCAGCAGTATGGAAAAAGCAGTGAATGAGAAATCAGAATGCTGCAGTGTGAGGACTGTTGCCTTTCCTTTGCTTGCTCTGTGATCTCTGGTGAATCATTCAACATCTCAGGGCTTCATAGAGTTATTATAAATTGGAGATAATGATCCTCACCCTATGGATTGTTGTACATAGGTCTTTCTAAACAGGGAAGCTCTCTCTCAAGTGGGGGTCTCACAGCCGTGGTTCACCATGGACTCTAATTATTTATACTGTTGCCTTAGTAAGTCTTTTGCAGTTATTTAACGACATGTCCTCCACCTACAACCCAGAGACAACCCCTATACCAATTAGTGAGGCAATCATTGGAGCCAAAAGAAAAAGAGAAAACAAAAAAAAAGAGAGAGAGAGAAAGAGGTTCCATTATGTCATAAATGCAAATTTGAAGGTCAACATTGCATGCTGTTTCTAGAAAACACCCTCCACCAGGGTCAAACTCTTTCTAGCCACTAGCCCACTGCCACAATCTACTCTTTATTTGCTCCATCTTTTGCTGCTGTCTGGTTTCAAGAAATCAGCTACAAGCCTAGGGAGATGACTCAGTGACTATAGAGTACATGCTATGCAAGCTTTCAGACCAAGGTTTGAATCCCCAGGAGCCTATGAAAAAGTTGGGCACAGTAGCATACACATCTATAATTGCCGAATTACTAAAGGAAGATGGCAGGGAAGGCAGGAGATTCATAGACATTTGGGAGTGTGGGTAGCTAGCCTCATATATGCAGTGAAACAATGAGACCTTTTCTCAAAAGATGTAAGACTGAATCCTGACTTCTATAGGCCTGCTATTGGGAAGGGAAGCCTGTATTCACATACAGCATATATATCCCACCCAACCACCCCGTATAAGTACATGCAGACCTGCACACACACACACTAAATTAATAAGTGAGTATAGAGTAAAATAACCTTAATTTTTTATTTTTTAGGGTCCATTTTAGTTTTTAATCATGTGTGTTTGGGGAGGGGGTGTTTGTGTGTAGGTGCCCTTAGAGGCCAAAGGTACTGAGAATTCCTGGACATGGAGCTACAGGTTGTTGTGATTCATCTGATATGGGTGATAGGAATCAAACCCTAGTCCTCTGGAACAGTGATACAAACTTTTCCGTGAGGAGCCATATCCCCAACCCTTTAAAAGATTTTTTAAAGGATTTAATACAAAGGATAATAGCAATAGTTCAAGGTCTGAGGGCCTCATTTAGAGACTTGAAGCAGTGACAGATGAGATTAATGTTAGGTCACCAATGTAGGACTTGTCCTATTTGAAGGATTAAGGAAGGGGCTTTCTTTCTCTCCTGAGGGTGAAGGCAGTCTTGTTGAAGAGGCAACAGGAGTCTGCTCTATCCCTCAAATTAAAGTTGAATCAGACAGATTATTTTTTCTGCAGTGCTGCATGTGTGTGTGTACATGTGCGTGTGCATGTGTGTGTGTGCGCGTGTGTTTGTCTCTGTGTGTACAGTGAATGGCTCAATAAGTATTAATTGAGTGAATTAGTCAGTAAAGTATTAAATCAATACACGAAGGAGAGCTCAAAAACCTGGAATGAGTCGTTCTAAGTCAGGTAGTTTTGTACATGCATCTCACTTAAAGTTCACCATCCTAATAGTCCTCAGGACTTGAGCAATTTATCCATCAAGCAGAAGTGCTGCTATTCAAAGTGGTTTGATTAGTTTTTGTCTAGGCCCGGGCCAAAGTGCAGGAGCATTTTTATTTTTCTTTCTTTTTTTTAACGGCAGAAAGACAGCATAAAAGTGAAAGTGAATCTGGGAGGTTTAAAATGAGTCCAAAAAATGCTAAAACGTCTCTCAGGCAAATGGTATGTTATGCCTTCCTTCCTTCCGTCCTTCCTTCCTTCCTTCCTTCCTTTCTTTCTTTCTTTTTTCTTTCAAAGCATTGCATAATAATTCAAAATATTATTGCATGACAGGCCACAGTAAAGATTCATATATTATGACAATCTGCATTTATAGGATCTTTAAAATGGCCCCTTCCTCTTTCTCTTACTGTAGCTCATCACACTACAGGAGATTAAGAAAGAAGTTCATAATTATACTCCTCCATTAGCTAAATTTTGGTATGTTCTAGAATACTGCAGGCAAGAGGGTAGGGATAAAGATAAAAGATGAATGAGATGAATTAATGAGCTTAGTGAAAGGTGCAGGTACCAAATGTAGTTGTTAACCTCAAATAAAGTTTGTCTGCACAGGTCCCTTTCCCTCATTGTATAGATACATGGCAGATTGGTAAAAGTTTCTGATCTTGAATCTGTTCCTTCTGCATTTTCAAAGCTACAGAAGCAGATGGGTTCTGACAACATCTTGCCTCTCTTGGCCTTTAGGAAGAGTCACTCATGTGTTTCTATTGCATGGGGAGTGGAAGGGAAGTAGGTCATGGCAGCTCATTGTCCCCATAAAGCATATAGATGAAGTTGAGAACACTTACAACTTCAGATCCTCGTGCCCCAGACTCCTGAGTGCTGGAATTGCAGCTGTGCCCCATCACACCCACTTACAAGGGCACTTAGGGGATGGAATCTGAATCCTAGTACTTTATTTATTGTTCTTTGTAAAGGTTGTGTGTGTGTGTGCCTGCACGCTTGTGTGTGTGCATGCGCCTGTGTTCTGTTATTCCTCGAGTTTTCATATATCACCAAATACTGCAGTCATGTGGAAGTCACAGCTCACCTTACAGGAGTGGGTTGGTTCTCTCCTTCCACACAGAGTCTGTGGATTGAACTTTGGTCCTCTCAGGCTTGTACAGCAAGCCCTTTTATTAAATGCTCAGCCATCTCGCTGGCCCACATTTAAATAATTTCAAATCTCCTGTAAGGTAATTAAACATAAGAGAAAAATGGAATTGCATTTGTAAAACTGAGATATTTTTCTTGCATAAATCCATATTTCTAAGTTCCCTACTTGGTCCTGCATATATCACACAGAGACAATGCTTCTCATAGCATAATAATCCTCATATTTAATAAGGATTATTGTCACCACTTAGCTTTTCTAGTCTCCCCCCTTTGTCATCTCTAAAATGGGATAATAATACCTTTCTTGTCTAACTTACAGGGTGATTTCCAGGACTAATGAACAAAAGCATTTAGAAAAATCAAACCTTACAAATGTACAGTATGAGTCATATCCTTATTTAATACTAATAAAAATAATAATCTTTCAAAATGAGCGTGTCTTGCCTTCCAATTTCTAGTCTTTTCCTCCTACCTCCTTCGAACATTAAGATAGGCAGAAAGATACAAAGAAAAAGAGGAAGGAGAAGAGAGAAAGCAGGAAAACTGGGGAAGGAGAAATGCTGTCTTTCTTTCAGTTGTTCCCCAGGCCTCTTCAAAATTCTTTTCTTTAGCCGTTTATCGCACAGCTGAAAACTGTTTCCTTATTGACTGCCAAAGCCCACTACAGAAGGTAAATTAACATTTGTACTAAATACAACCTAGTTCATGGCCCAATAATGTCTCCCAAGCACCTTTCAGACTTTCAGACTCATAGCTTCAACATCAGCAAACATCAGCGGAGTGTTTTACAGCCCACTGAAGTCATTACTTGAAGAAGTAATACATTTTTTTTCTGCTCAAAACCTCACCTCAGTGACATCCCCATTGGCCTGGGCTTCAAGTTCCACATTTAGTAGATTCTTTTATTCTGCCTTACCAGTTCTCATATATTACCAAACACTCAGTCCTGATAATTTTAACCTCAAACCCAATTCCGTATTGTTTCTCCCAATACTTTCATGTGTATGTGTGTGCACGTACATGTTTGAATGTGTGTACTCTCATATTGTTGTGTAGTTGTATGTGTATCAATGCTGATCACTATCCTCCACCTAATTTGTTTAGGGCATATCTTTCTATTGAACCAAGAGCTCAAAGTTGGGGCTCATCTAGCTGGCCAGTCTGTTCCATTTCTCCATTTCTCCTGCTCCATTTGGGTGCTGGAATCACAAGTGAATTGCCACAGCAACCTTTAACATCTGAGCCATCACTCCAGCCCAAGTTCTCCATCCCTGCTATAGAGCCTCTCTTCTTCTGACTTACTTCCAGTCCTCTTACAACAGTCACCAGAAGGATCTAATTAAACTATCCACCAGACAAGACCATTTTTCCCTTTTTATTTCAAACTACTCTGAGACTCCCCATGATTACCACCATGGATCAGTTCTCAAAATAGGTTCAGAGAAAGCTCACAGGGTTGTCTTAATACAACGGTCAAAGTGGTGGCCTTTGGGTTAGGGTCTCTATTCTCTCTTCATACAGGAGACTATCATTCCATATTTTCTTTCTGATTCAGAGTTCATGGAAGCTATTGCTTTGGGATCCATTTTTTTCCTGTTAGAATTAGAAGTGCAGTAAACCATAAACTGTGTATGTGTGCATGTGTGTGTATACACATATATGTGCATGTGTGCATATGTATAAGCCTATGACCTGTAGCCTGCCTGTCAAGCATCATCTGTCTCCTTTCCCTTTTCCCTGCAGAAGACAGACTCAGCCCACTTACCTTCCTTGTATACCAAGGTTTGCTTTCTCCCTTTGATTATCTTACTACATTATGCTGTGCATCATAAAGACCCACTAACCTTCATCTTGCCTTCAGGGTGCCTACATGGACTGTGACTTTTCAGGATCTATGTTACTACCTCCAGGAAGCCTTCCCTTGTTCCTGGATTGGCTCCTCTCTGACAACCATTATGTTCTAGTTCAGCTTTGAGACATGTTTGATGGTGGAGTGCAAAGGATTCTGATCCTTGATCTGCTGCTAACCAATTGTGACTCTAACCGGTTGTTTTATAAGACACAGTTCATTTATTGGTTCCTTGATTCTCCCACCCCTCACTTTATGTAACATACTTTGTGGTAGAGGAAACAGTAAATCAAAACAAACTAAAAAGATCCTACAGTACAGTGTAGAAAAGCAGAACAAAGATGGAGTTCCGTGGCAGAGCTCATGCTTAGCATGCATATGGTCCTAGGTTCAATCCCCAGAATCGAAAGAAAAAAAAGTGCCTGAGAATGAAGGTTTTGTATTTGGATACCAAGTAGAAGTTTCCTGGAAGATACCACATATCCTATTTCATATAGAGATAGGGAAAGGGACAAGGGTTACTAGTTAGTAGATCTTTGCAGTCCTGTAGTCCAGAGACCATGGTGTTTTGTGTATGTGACCATAATCAAATTAGTGAGATATGCAAGATGAGTAAATGTTTCAGATTATTTTTTTAAATTTTCTTTTGTTGTAGCTTGTTTTATTTGATACAAGTTCTCCAGAGCCTGAGAGAGCTGGACTGGAATTTGCAAGGAAAATCAGGTTGGCTTTGAACTTGAGGCAACCTCCTCCTTCCTAGCTCCCAAATGTTCCTGAATGCTGGGCTTACAGGCATGTGTCATAAATAGATCAAGTTTGGGTCCATTTGAAAAGTAGATCTGAAAGACTTGATAACTGGTCTGAGGTGAGGTTAAGGGGAAAATTATCAAAGATGACTTCTGGATTTTGGAATGAAGCAGCTAGAAAGATGGAGAGGGCTTTAGTAGTTGGAGATAGTAGGGTTTTCTCTATAGTAATTACTCTAAAGACACAAAGTTCAAGGTACATATTAGGCTTCAGATCTAGAGATGTTTAAGGATGCCATGAGAGTTCTAAGCCAGAGCCATCACCTATAGATGTCATTAAACATCACCAAAGCCAGTGAGATCACCCAAAAATGTCAGCACAGACACTGAAAATACAGCAAAAGAAAGGGGTTTAGCTGAAGAAGACAGGAGTATTAAGAGATTTTGTTAAAAGACTGTGTGTAGTTGGGACTGTTGTGCAGTTGGTAGAGTGCTTGCTTAGTGTCCTAGTTTGTTTTTCTACTGCTGTGATAAATAATACAACCAAAAGTAATTGAAGGGAGGGAAGTGTTTGCTTCAGCTAATGCTTCAAGGTCACAGTCCATCACTGAGAGAAGTCAGGGCAGGAACTAGAGGCAGGAAACTGGGAAAAGAAACTGAAGCAGAATCTATGGAGGGATGCTGCTTACTGGCTCACTCACTATGGCTTGTATTTAGTTAACTTTCTTATACAAACTAGGATCACCTGTCCAGGGTGGCAATGCCCAAAGTGGCCTAGGCTCCCCCCAAAACTCTAGGCAATCTCTCAGTTGTGACTCCTTCCCAGCTACTCTTGATTGAATAGCCAGGATGCCTAGCATACAAGGAACCTCTGGGTTCAAGTCCAAACATTGTATAAACTGGTTATGGTGGCTCATATCTGTAATGAGCACTAGAGAAGTAGAGGTAGGTACATCAGCAATTCAAAGTCATTCTTTCTAATATACCATCCCCTTTTAATACCATGTAGTAAGGCCAGCCTGGGATACATGAATCCTTGTCTCAAAATAAACAAATAAGACTGTATTAAGAAGTGAATGTTTGAAGTCACATGGATATGATCCGGCATATTAGGAAAAATGCAGACAAAGGAGAAAGTTCCTCTTGAGGCCTTAAGAAGGCCACAGAATCAAGGACCACACCCTGGCAGGTTGGTGTGTCATGTGGATTTGCAAGGAGCAGAGGGATAGCAGAGAGCTTGGGCACAGAAGTATGGCAGAACCTTAACATTTGATGTGTTATACACGATTAAACCGCTTTGTTGAAAAACACCATGCGGCAGTGAGTGTGTTCATTTTTCTCTTTAGCTTCTATATCCTATCTATCCACAGATCCTGTTTAGCATGTTTCTCCAATGTGGCAATCATATGCTACTTTCTTGTCCCATTCCTCTCTGTGCTCGCTCCCACCTCTGTGCCATCCTTGGAGGACTAAATCCTGCTTTCAAGTCACTTTTGTGCCCCCACAATCAGCTCACTCAAGAGTGCAAGCCAACCTCAAAAGGTGACCATGCCACATTGTGCTAAACTGTTCTCCTATAGTTCTTTATTCCACAGCTGAACCAGACAGCTTTTCTGGCCTAAATATCCTGTTTGACCTTACCTGTGTCTCATGCAAAGTCAACAAAATCTCACTTCATTCATCAGAGTGCTCTTCTTTTCATTCATTATTATTGGTGTTATTACTTTTCATTTTTAAATTTCCTTTAAGAGAACATTTTTAGATTGTTTTATTTTATGTGTGAGTGTTTAGTTTGTATGCATGTTTGTGCAGGGTATTAGTTCTCAGTGCCTAAGGAAGTCATAAGGGGGCTTCAGATCCCCTCAAACTAGAGTAAGGGATGGTTGTGTGCAACTGTGTAGGTGGTTTCTGGGAATCAAATCATGTCCTCTGTACAATCAAGTAGTGCTCTTAATCCCTGAGGCCCATCTCCAGACCCAATAATTAGTTTTATTATGATATTTTCATACATATAAATCAATGTTATCATTGCTCTTTGTTCAAATTAATTGCTGAATTGCTCACCCCATCTTTCCTTGCTAAACTTTTCTTTCCCCAAATAGTTCTTCATTCTGCTTTTATGTCTTGCATATTCTATTATCCTTTTCATTTCCCTAATGATATACCTCTTTCTCATAGTTCTTTTTCTATTTTCACATCCCCCCATATATTTACCTGTACATATATATTTAAATCTAGGTTCTACATAAAAGAGAAAACGTGGTGGTAATTTTCCCAAAGCTGGCTTATTTTACTTAATGTAGTTATTTCTAGTTCAGTTTATTTCCCTGAAGATATCATAATCTTGTTTTTTTTAAAGCTAAATATAGCTCCACTGTGTATATTCATGTACTCTGCTTTCTATATCCACTCATCTATTTGATTAACACAAAACTATTTTTAAAATCTTATTTATTTTGATTTTATATATGAATGTTTGCCTGTATGTATACATGTGCACTGTTTGTAGACAGGACCCAAAAATGCCAGAAGAGGGCAGCAGATCTACCTGGTACTGGATTTACATATGAATGCTGGAAACTGAACCCAGATCTTCTACACAGAGCAGCAAATTTTCTTAACCACAAAATCATCTTTCCACCTCTTTCCTCCACACATATATTTTTTGTTTTTTTTTAAAAAGATTTTAATGATTTATTTTAATGTTATTGTTGTTTAGATTTTTTAAAATGTGTTTTGTTAGGATACATGTATGTATATGAGGTTCAGTGCCTAGTGCCCAAGAAGGTCAGAAGAGATGTTGGATACTGTCTTAATTGGAGTTTCTATTGCTGTAATAATAACAACAATCAAAAGCAGCCTGGTTTAAAAACGGGTGTGTGGTTATTTCATGTTGTACTTCTAGGTAACAGTCTATCACTGGGGAAAGTCAAGGCAGGATCTCTAGCAGAGCAGAAACCTGGAAACAGGAAATGAACCAGACACCAAAGAGTAGAGCTGCTTACTGGCTTGTACTTCCTAGGTTGTTTAATCTGCTCTCTTTCTTTTTGTTTAGATTTTATTTACTTTATTTTATGTGTGTAAGTGTTTTGTCTGCATGTATGTCCGTGCACCATGTGCATGTAGTGTCCTTAGAGGCTTGAAGAGGTCCTGAGTTTTTCTGAAATGGGATTTACAGAGGCTTCTGAGCCATCATATGGGTGATTGGAATCAAACCAGGGTCTTTGGAAGAACAACTACTGCTCTTAACCACTGCACCATCTGTTCACCATCTTCAGCCTGCTTTCTTATGGGACAACGCAGGATCACCTGCCCAAGGTTGGCACCATACATCATGGGTGGGCTGGTTTGGGCCACTACTTACTCTTTAAAAAATTTTAAATTGCAGTATGCTTTTTAGATTTCTTTTTAAAATTTATTTTATATTTCTGTGTATTTTGCCTGCATCCTTGTCTATGTGCCATTTGTGTGCAGTGCCTGTGAAGGGCAGAAAAGGGCATTGGATCCTCTGGGTCTTCAGTTAAGACAGTTGTGACTTGATATGTGGTTTTCTGGCAATTGAACCTGGGTCCTCTGGAAGAGCAGCTAGTACTTTTAATTGCTGAGCCATCTCTCCAGTCTCCAAACACAGGACTCTGAAGATAAACATACTGACAACCATCTCAGTTTTCAAGCATACCCCAGATGTTCTTGCCTCAGGGCCTCTGTGCCTGTTATGTCCTTGTTGTTCCTTCTATATGGTGTGTTCTGCATCATGAACCTTGAATGGGATCAGCTTCCTGATCATCCTGTCTGTGGCTCAGTGTCACTTCCTTAGAGTACTCTTCTCTAACTACTGTATCGTAGGTACCCACCCACCTTCTTACCCCCTTCTAATAAAATTGAATTTAATTCTTTGCACATCATGGTCTATTTTCTCACTAATAACTATTTCTTATTTCTCTTTCTTTTCTCCCTCCTCCTCCTTTTCTTCCTTCTTCTTATTGCCTATTGTTTATTCTTGTGACTGCACATCATAACGTGGTCAACTTATAACAGAAAGTGTTTAGTTGGGGAATTGCTTAAGTTTCAGAAGGGGAATCATTATGGTGGGGAAAATGGCAGCAGGCAGGCAAGCAGGCATAGTGCTCGAGCTGTAGCTGAGACCTTATATTCTGATCAGTAACTTGGAGGCAGAGAAAATGAGACTGGGCCTGATTTTGGATCTTTTAAGCCTTAAATCTCATCCTCAGTGACATACTTTCTCCAACAAGGCCACATCTCCAAATTCTTCTTAAAATGGTTTCACCAACTAGGAACTAAAGATTCAAATACATGAGACTATGGGGATAATTTTCATTCACACTGAAACCACCACAAATCCTTTCTTCCCTGTCACCATATGAGTAGACAATGTGAACAAACTCTTACATTGTAGCCTGGAACAATGTGTGAAACATGGGAGGATCTCCACAAATAAATATTAAATGGGTGGCTATTTTGCTTTTATTTACTCACTAGTGATATCATAAAATAAAACCCAGCCTCTACCCTATGAAGAATATCTAGGCCCACAGTGGATTCTCAGGACAATCGTGAAGAAATTCCTAACTCTTGCTTCTGAGAGGCCTCCAGGAAACAAAATATAACATGATTCTGGACCTTGGTGATGGGCCTTACCACTGGGCATTGAATTTGTAGGAAATGATGCTCACCTTTGGTTAGTCCCTGAACAACTCTCTCCTCAACTTCACAGTACACTTAAAGGAAAAAAAAACCTCTTCTTTAATAGTGCTGCCCAGGGTCAAGATGCTTATGGAAATCTTTCTGGAGTTAGCAGCCATGTGCTTCAATTCCCATATAGTCCAATTTCAAGTCATTTTAGTATGGTAGGGTTGTGTATTATTTGTACTTTAGAAATGGGGAAACTGAGTCTCACATGATTTACAGAACTTAGCACTGAATCTGATGGCTGACTCTCTTATGTATTCAACAGAGCTTGACAGTATGTCTGTCAGAATGTTGGTTCTAAGTAAAAGAAATTAAGCAGTTATTTTCACAATGCTAGGAAAAAGTTTCTGATGTGTAACTCTTTAAGAACTAGAAAGGCCTTTGAGATTATTCAGGCTACAGCTGACTCTTCAGAAAATCACAGAGGTCCTCAAGATTCAACTCTGGGGCTTTTTGTTTGTTTTAGGAAGATCTGTTTCATGCTAGACAAAGAAATCTCTCCTAGCTTCTCTGCTGCACACATCTGGCACAGACGGATGGGGCCAAGAGACCAGCCACTCAGCTCTCATCCTGGCTGCCAGGCTGGCTCAGAGGTATAAACTGGCTGTGTTAGCATGTTTCACGGGAGTTAGGAAACAAAGGTGTGGGGAGGAGGGCTTTGCTTTAGAAAATGCTATCAATCCATTAGAAAACATACCAGACAATTACTCTATTGGAGGAGAATAAAAGCCTGGAAAAGCCAGTCATTTCCCCTGGTGACTATTTTGCTGGGAGAGGAGGCATCTGTACCATTCATAATTGTAGTGCAGAAATTGGCACAGCAAGAAACCCCAATGCCAGCTGTTCCAGGTAGACCAGATGTCTTAAAGGGAGACTTTCTCTACAAGTATACAAAATGCCTATTTCCTGTCACATTCACTGCTGAATAAATAGCCATGTGATATCTAGAATAGATTTATTAGTTCAAAGCTGGGGATTGAACCCTGGGTCTTCTGCATGATAGGCAGGCACTCAATTCCTTAGTTTTACCTGTAAACCATATACTAATTCTTCCTTAACTGAGTACTCTTTTAAAAAAAATGTTTTTCCAATTGTTCTGTTGTCATAAGCAATAAGCGACAATAAGCAACAACTATTCCTTTTTTTTTTTTTTGAGACAGGACCTCATGTATACCAGGCTGAAGCCAAACTCTACATGTGGTTGAAGATGATTTTGAATCCCATATTCTCTTGCCTCCACCTTTCAAGTGAATACTGGAGTTGTGGAGTTCTAGATATGTACCATTATGCCTGGTTTATTTGGGCTTGGCAATGGAAATCCGAGCCTTTTACACAATAGGCAAGCACTTTACCAACTGAGCTACATTTTCCTCAGCTCATGAAAGGCATTGCTTGATTTTTTTCCTTATCCCATCAGAGAGTTGGTCTGCTGCCAATAGATGCTAAGCAGATCCTCTCCTACCAGATGTTGAAAGAGAGGTGAAGAGAAAAAGTCGGTTTCCATTTTATTATGGGCAGTGTAGAAGGACTGAAGAGGAAAAAAACAACTGAAGAACAAAACAGGGTCTTCACCACTATCATTCATAATTCATAATTATAAAGAGAAGAACAGTGGTTGGGAGAGATATAAAAATCAGCCATGATGTTACAGAGGCAACTATACTTACCTGGGCTGTTTGACTAAGGGTGCTCTGGCTGTGAATTTAAAGAGCATGCAGTTCATTAAACATTATGTATTAAGGTCATTCTTTATCTATGTAACTAACTGTTCTAGGCATGAGATCTAGCAGTAAAAAAAATCAAAACTCAAACAAAACCAAAGAGAGATCTCTGCCCTTGTCCAGTTTGCATGCTAGCAGAAGAGTCAGAAGGCATCAATTATAAAAATAAATTATATAATGTGCTAGTGGGTGATAAGTGCCCTGGCAACAGGACAAACAAACAAAACAAAACAATGATAGATACCTGGAGTCCAGAGTATGGAGATCTTGCAATTTCAACAAGTTTTTTTGTGGAAGTAGTATTTGTGTGCAGTTGATAGCATAAAGAGCCAACCATGCAAATTGATGGAAGAATAGTCTGGGCTCATGGAGTAACCATTGAAAGGGGGAATAATTTAGGCTAAAAGCCTAAGGTTGAAGCCTAAGGTAGAAAGGTAGCTTCGAGAAATAGCAAGGAGGCCAGTGTTGCCAGAACAAGGTAAGTGTTTGAGAGGAGGGGGAGAGAAGGTAAAAAATGGGGAGAGGGTCCCAGCATCTAGGTATTTGTTAGTACTTCTTTGACAGAGACTTTAGCTTAAAGAATAGAGAGATTTTGCACCGTTCAGATATGTAACCTTTTCTGACCAATGTTGGATGTGTGTGTGTGTTTCTAATCTGTCTTTGAGAATGCACTCGCATAAAAAGAAAGAATTTCTCCTTTTCAGTATGTTGCCTTATATGACAGGGTTGATATGAGATTCAAACACATAAGTGCTTTAAAAATTATAAAGCATACTCAAACTATAATTACTTTATTCCAACAATAGGGTATTCTAAAGCCAATGTCCTTTTGGCCTCCTGGGCTCCAGAAGTTACAGAATTTCCATTAAACTAGGCTGTGTATAAGAAGCTAAAGGAAAAATTGCCCTGCCTATTCAAAAGAAAATCTGTAATTTATGCCTGAGTTTTATTTCATCTAGATTGTGCAGATTGTTACTGATTTTATGTTTAATTTGGAGAGAAATGCCTTTAAAATAACATGGAAGTCCTGGGTCTGAATACTGAAGACTTTAAATATAACATCAGAAGCAGAAGTCTGGGAAGTTTAAACCTATTTCCTCTTCCCTAATCCCTTGGAGAGAGAGAGAGAGAGAGCGCGCGAGCGAGAGAGAGACGCACTGGCTAGCTGGAGCCTCCAAGCCAGAGCCTCCAATCTTTCGCGGGAGGCATTGGCTCTTTGCGGTGGCCCTGTCGCCAGGTGAAAGCTGTCTGCGGTAGGGGTACGCACTCTAGTGAAGCCAGCTGACCTTCACCGACTCCGGGGAGAAATTGTGAAGAGTCTGAGAGAAGACTCCTTCAGATTCTAAGAGAAAGAAGAAAAAAGGTGAAGCCCTGAGAGAAGCCTGAGCCTCAAGGAAAGATAGCAGTGAGTTAAGGAACAAGCGTGATTATCCAAGGTAATTATGTAAAAGAGAAGAAAGCCTAGGAGTTCTAAATGGCTGCAACTTGGAGTTTACTCTGTCTAAGGTGAGTGTTCAGTGTTTGGTTTGTGCTTCTAGGGCAAGGTTTCTCTCCCCCTCCCCTTTCCGGTTTCTTGCCCACCCTCAATTTGAAAAGGCAGCTTGCTCCGCCCGCCAGACCTCACTAGCAACCCTTCCCTTCCCTGTCATCCTCAGCCCCTCCTAATTAGCGCTGCACCCCGCCCCCACCCCAGCTCCTGGGACCCTGAGTTCTCTTTTCCTCTAGTAAGGAGCAGCTGTGTTTATCCCTGCACCCCACAAATGCATCCTGTGCTTATTTCACCGACGCTGCCGTGGTGCTGCTGTCCAAAGAACACACCTTTCGAGCCAGCCCAACAGCCACGTCTCGCTCCAGTGGTTCAGGGAAAGCAGAGGGAACTCTTGAGCTCTCCAAACTGAACCCACTCCGCTGGGTATCTCCCTTCCCTTCCCCTGAGGAAGGATCCCGTCTTGATCATCCTTGCTCCTTCCAGATCCCTAGTTCTGTTTACGGAATCCTAGGGCCGCCTGCGGTTGCATTGCTCTCCCTATGGTTTTTGGAGGTTGGAGGTAGTGTGTCACGGTCCTGCAGCAAGCTAAGGACCGTTGAAGCAGATCTGAAGGATCTGGAGGCTCCGGGAACCGGTGACAAGAGAGTGCCCCCTCCCCCTGGGCGGGTGGGGGTAGGGAGGCGAGAAAGGGACTCGGCTTGGGGAAGGAGGCAGGGAGGCAGCTGCAGTGCTGTGAGGGGTGCGTGCGCGTGTGCCAAAGCTTGCCCGCCGCCTCCTGATTCAGTCTGCGATCTTCGATCTTCGGTGCTTGGGACACTGGGCCCCAAGGGCTGGAAAGCAGGAGCAGCGCCCCTCACCCTAGCCTCTGGTCCTCAGGGCGCCTGGCGGTCTTCAGATCCAAAGCTTTCAGGGCGGGGCGCAGGACCCGGGCCGTGCTCCCCGCCCCCGCTCCTTGTGCCCAGCCTGGTTCCTTCTCCATTGAGTTTTCCCGAAGCGGGCGCCCATCAATGGTCCTGCTTGGGGATGCACACGCAGCTCACGGCCGTAGGGGGGTAGCAGTCGCCGCCTCCAGGTACTGGCCCTCCTGGGTCTCCGCCACCACCCGCTGCTGCCACTCAAGCCCCAGGCGCACTGAGGTCCTGGCCATGGGGCTGCTGAGGCTGCCTTTGCTGGCGTGAGAAGGGGCAACGGAGCCTCCAGGCTCTGGGGTCCCCAAGCTGCCTACATGGATGTCTTCAGCTTTGTGAAGATTGCAAAGCTCTCCAGGTAGGGACCGCGCGGGTTTTCTTTGCACCTAGGGCTGCTGCAGAAACTTGGTGCTTTATTTTTCTGGGGGCTGGAAAGAGCAAAAGCTTAAAAGAGCAGCCAGGCTTAAGCAAAGGACCCAAGGCTGCTGCCTTCAACTTATTTCTCCCTTTCTGGTGGGGCTTTATAGCCAGAAACATAGAGCACACACACCACCACCACCACCACCACCACCACCACCACCACCACACCATACAACACACCAGATATTCAGTACAGCTTGTTTTCTCTCAGAAAAAGCCCCAGTGGTGATTAGGGGGGTCACACTATATGTTAAGGGCCAAGAGATGATGGTTGAAATCGAATTTACTAGGGAAAGCCAGAAGTATTTCGAGCTTGGGTACCTGATTTCCAAACAGCAAGGACCCAAAGTCCCCCCTTTCCTACCCCTAAATTAGACCTCCATGCCCTGGAAAAGTCAGTTTGAAGGTTGACCCGGATGTTTCCAGCAGCGACCCAGATGGCAAAGTCACGGAGGTAGAAGAGAAAGGCTTATCAGCCATTCTTTGAGTTACTGTGGAAATCTAAAGCCTTGAAGATTTAGAAATTCATTTCTAAGTAGCTCTGTTATGATTGAAACTGAAGACGAATCATCAAATTGGGACTATTCTCCCCCCAACCCCCAGCAGTGTTGATAAGAGAATGGTTTGTAGCATTGCCACTTTGGGGCTACCGAAGTAGTATCTGGTCAGAGTACTTATCCATTCCCTGCCTTGCTCTGCTTCCAAAACCTTCATTGAACCCAACAAGTCATGTCTTGTGCTTGGAGCAATAACCAAGAGAGAGGTGGGCAGGAGAGGTGTTGGAAAACTGTACCTTCCTACTTCCTTGCAAGACTCTGGCAGACCCTGTACCCTGGAGCTCCAGGGCAATAACCCCTATGAGATAGGCACTTTTTTTTCTTCAACATAGGAAATATCATGCTATGCTGTCCTTTATTCTATCGGATAAGAGTGAGATGTGTTGATTGCATCAAAAAAAAAAAAAAAGAACAATCTCAGAAACCCGAGGCAGAAAAATACGTTGACTTGGTTTGTCTAGTCCTATCAGAGGCACTCAGCCCTCAGGTTTGGATACGCCAACAACCGTAGCTCTTTGTTTTCCCTGCCCATCCCCGAATGCCCTCAATCATATAGGTTAATCTTCACATCAGGCATAGATTACTCCAGGGAAAGGATCCCTATGTAACTTACTCTGGTTAGATTGGAGATACTGGGGTGGTAGATAAATGTGTGGTAGAGCCACCCACGAAAGTCCCTGCAGATCACAGGGTCGATGTGTGAAGCAGTCAGTGGCTATATGTGACAAATTATTTGGTTTCATGCTGATTATTCCAAAAGGCCATAGCTTCACACCACTGCCCTATTAACTTCCTGCATGCTTCTGCCTATGCCTGGAAAAATAAATAGCTAGCAAATAAGAACCATGCTCAGGAAAGAGCTAAGGGCCAATTCTGGGATGTTGGGGTGCCCTCTGTAATAGATGGAAATGGGACACGGGGAGAGAAAAGTTCAGAGAAGGGTATGGGTTAAAGTAACAGTGATAATTGTTGGTGGCCTCAAACTAAAAGCAGCAAGATTTAGAAAACATTCGAGTCTTCACATAGTCCTTAAACTTTGGATCCCTGGAGAAGTCACTATTGTATTTCAACAAAAAGCTATTTCGGCTAGATTCTAGCATATCTTTGTGGTTTCCACAAGTCCAGGTTTTTTTAAAAAAAACTCAAGCCAGGCTCGCTCTCTCTCTCTCTCTCTCTCTCTCTCTCTCTCTCTGTCTGTGTGTGTGTGTGTGTGTGTGTGTGTGTGTCTGTGTGTGTGGGGGGTAAGCAGGGAATAGAATCCATTTTTTAAAAAGAAGAGAAGAGTTGAAAATTCAGTAAATGAGTTTAAATGTTATTTTCTGTCCTTATGTCATCTATGATCATGTTTGCTCTAAAGGGAGAAAGTGCTTACATTCTGAACCAGTGTACCCACTGAGAAGCCTTCCAGCCTACTGACCTTTTCCTTATCCCCAGTGTGAGTTCCAGGATGGCCACTCAAGTTGGAACAGGGATGGCTTTAGGGGGTCTGTGGCTGTTTGCATCTGCCCTTGAAAGAAGACTTGTGTGCATTTTAAACACTGTTAAAAAAAATCAAGTATAAAAGTGCTTACGGGGCAGGATTTCCCTGATTTCAGGGTGAATAATCTTCCTAAAGGATTTAACTTGGATCAGTGTGGTGGCTTGAATGCTTGAAATTCTCCTGACTTACAGATAAACACATGTAGTTGCCCTAGGTTTGATTCTTAGCCTTTTCTTTGGTACTTAGAAACTTCAGTTTTAAAATGTTGACTCAGAAAGCATTTGCTGTAACTGTTAAGTGTCCGATTTGTGAGTAAAGACAGTGGCCATTAAGGAGCATTCAAAGAAAATATTAATCTATGCTGGAATCAATAAACTAAGAGCTTTGACTTTCCGAGGCACCTACATTTAACTATTCGTCTACTGACTTGGTGCCTTTTTATCAAATAAAAAGTCAGTTCTAATTGCCCCTCAAGAACCCAGTGCCATCGTATGATTGTCACTTAAAATAAATACTGCCAAGCTACATTAGCTAGTAAGTGGTGGTGACCCTTTAAGCCATCTGTGTGAGTTATGACCCTTGATTGGATTCATTGTGTGTGGCACACTGTGTCATGGTTCTGTCTGAAGATGTTTTGCATATTCTAATTTACTGGTTATTAAACTGCTTGATAGTTTACATGCAGTTTTTACATTGCTGTTTCCTTGGTAACAATTATATATCATTTTTCTCATCCTTGTAGATGAGAGCATTACAGATGATTTCTTTATAACCCAGTAATAGTATAAAAATAGGCATATATTTTTATTGTTACTGCTCTTGCTGTTGACTATTTCATTTGTAAAGCAGATGCACTCTCTCAAATGTTTATAGAAGAACACAGTTCAGTAGAAAAACATACGATTATGCCACTTCTGCCTGAGGGAGGTGGGGTCGAAATCCCAAATTCATAGGGGTTTTACTAAACTGAGCAATGCATTCATGAACTGAGTGACTAACTTCAATTCTCTTTGATGGTGGAGTCCTAAGTGTTGAGGTGAACAGTCTTCATCATAGTAGTAAGAAATTTCAGAACAACCTATATTTTTTATCTTTAAAGTATTTTCTGGGTTATTTTTATCAGTATTATTATTTTGGTCTATAGCAGTGAATAAAGTCTTTCATAATAAAGTGGTAATTTTGTTACATGTATCTTACTTAGTGGAATGTTTTAATTTGTCATTTTCTTAGATTTTGTTAGAAAACCCACTTAGATACAAATAAAACTTTTATTGTTTTTCATTTATATTATTCAGAATTAACCATTTCCCAGGGAAGAGGAGAGGTAGAGAGGAAAGCAAAAGGGTAGAGCCTTTCTGGCTCCCCACCCAAGTAATTCTGGCAATAGTGCTGATAATAGTTAGCTCTGGAGTCTAGCAGTGAAAGACCCCAAAGACTCTGGATTTGAATTTTATTAAAGATGCTACTTCCTTATCTTCTGAGTTCTTTCTAGTTCTGCTGACTTCTGTGGCTGTCAGGAGGCGAAATGATGAAGAGTTTCATAACAGAACTAGATTCCTGTTTTAGGAATATTTAACTTTGGTTTCCCAGGGGCTGCTCACATGCAGTGCACAAGTCTAGTCACTCAGCTTTAGGAAGAAGGCACATAGCTCTTGCTCTGCCATTTCATTTCCTCCCCACCCCTCTTTCTCATAGACTGTAGTGATGATGAAAGTTACTTATACTTTAAAGGCATGGCCTAGAAACTCTCACTTTCTGTTTATAGCTCTTGCAGCAAGCTGGTTATTCTCTCCCATTTACACACACACACACACACACACACACACACGGTTTGTCATAGTAGTTTAACATTATTAGTGGATAAGAAATTGATCCATATATTGTGTTTTCTTTTCCTTTTGCTGCGCTAGAGATAGAGTGTAGGACCCTGTGCATGCTCCCACTGAACAATAATTCTAACCTCTAGAAATGAATCATCTTGAAGGAACCATATTGAAAACACTTATTTTGTTCTTAACATTGAAGGAGAACAAAATGAGGCTTTAAAAAAAGATCGTTGAAACATACATACAGTCCTGAAATGTATCACTATCATTACATGCTTTTTTGTTGTTTGTTTCTTTTTGTAACATGGTCTAACTGTGTAGCTCTGACTAACCTGGAACTCTCTATGTAAACCTTGCTGGTCTGGAACTCACAGTGATCTACCTGCTTTGGCCTCTCAAGTTCTGAGATTAAAGACCTGTGCCACATTCTCTGCTACTTTCTTTTTGTTTTTATTGGAGGCAGGGAATTTGTAGTTAAAGCTGTCCTCAAACTCCTCATGTAGTTGAGGATGACACTGGAACTTCAGATACTCTCCTCTTCTCAGTGTTGGCATTAGTGGGATAAGATGTCACACCTGATTCATGTAGCACTGGGGTTCAAACTAAGGACTTCATGCAAGCATCCAAGTACTCTGCCAACTGAGCTCCATCCCCACCCCCACAAGATGATGTTGAACCTCATCATATTGAACAGAGAATGATGAGGTTAAACCAGCAACTTAGAAAACTGATTTAAATGCCAAATCTAGCTTGCTGTTAGGGCACAGTCTGTGAGCTAAGAATGAATTTGTTATTTTTAAATGGTTTAACAAAAGAAAAGAAAAATATGAAATTAAAATTCTGGTGTCTATAAATAAAGTTTTATTGGAACACAGCCATGCCCATTCATTTTATATCATCTATGCCTGAATTTGCTGTACAGCAGCAAAGTTGAAAACATGCCATAGAAATGCTGTCTCCCGGAGCTTAAAATGCTTACTGCCTCTTACAGAAAAGTTTACTTCTTTCAGTTATTTTTTTCTTTTCTCTTTTAAAATTTGTCTTTTTTTTTTCAGAATTTTATACAATTAATTATGGTTATATGTACCCTCTCACCCAACTCCTTTAAGAAATACTTCCCCCTTCCTGCCCACCCAACTTTGTGTCTTTTTTTTTTAATCCATCAAGTCTAATATGTGCAGCCCATATGTTCATGCACATGTTGCCTCCTACTTGAGCATCGTTGACCTACCAATGACAACACTCTTGAAGAAAACTGATTTTTTCCATTGTCAACAGCTAAGGAGTGCATATAGCTCCATGTGTCTCCTCCAGGCTGAGACTTTGTCTGGATTCAGGGTACTAAGGACTTGTGTATGGGGTGTGTGTGTGTGTGTGTGTGTGTGTGTGTGCGTGCACAAAATGTATATTATGTCACAATATGCATTATATGTATAGCTACCCTGTTGTGTCTGGAAAACATTGTTTCCTTGTAGTCAACTCTGGCTCATGAAATAATTTTTCTCCTCTTCCCAATGCTCCATGAGCTGTGAGAAAAGGCATTATGCTATACATGTTTCATTTAGGGATTTATTCCCTGTATTTTGATCAATTGTGGATTTTGTGTTAATCACAATCTAATCTAATTTCTTCCTTTTTTTTTTTCTTTTTTCTTTTTCTTTTGCACCAGCAGCTGCCCAACAGCAAACAACCTGCTCTGCCTTTTGGGGCCTTAGCATTTATATACACCAGAATTCCAAATATCACACTCTTGCAAAAACTATTTGTAGCTGGCAAAATTACACCCCTGCTAGATCACAAGGCAAATCATAGTCAGCTTTTGTGGATAATCTGAAGCAGCCTAATATCCCACACCTGGGATTAAAATAAAAAACATTAATTTATAATATTTCCTCTGTGTGTATGTCTTTAAGAAACCAAAATGTCAAAATTGTCACTACATACCATTAGTCCTAGCTCTCATAGCTTTTCCTGTTTTTCTTTCTTTGTCACTATCTGATATATGTAGGCACATGTACTCACATGCCAGATAAAATATTAAGTACTCAAATTCAGTAACATATTCAAAATTAATCTAAAATTTATTTTTATTAAAATTTAAGATATTCATTATTTTAGCTATTTGAACCTGGCCCTCATAAGTGATCACACATCCCCCAAAGGGGCTATGCTTGGGAATATTAATCATGCAGATCCTTTGGTTACTCAATTTGCCTATTTTCTTTGTACTAGAGAATTACAGAGTGTTGCTGGCCTTTCAGAGGCTTTTAAACTTACAGTTCAACTTGGATGAAAATGAGTTGCAATAATACTGGGAAAACTTCCCCTAGCATGTGTCAGTGATGGACTAAACCTGAACAGGAGAGTGCTAGGATTTCCTTACAGTACACTTGAGTCATCTGATCCTAATGGCAACTGACCTTCATTAATCTGTTTCCAAAGGAAACACTAGATAAGTGAATTTTGTTGTAGGCAGAGGAATCCAGGTAAGCTGGATCAACATGGAATTGACTTGAACTTTACTTTTGGAGAATTTAACACACACACATACACCGAGCCTCAGAATGAAAAATATTTTTATACCACTTGGTGTGGCTCCCTTCTTTAGCAATTAGGGTCATTATACACTTAGGCTGTGTGTGCTATCTTCAAGAAATCTAAGCCTTGGTTTTAGATAACAAAGTTAACATTCCCATTTTTTTTTTCCTAGCAAAGAAAAAAAAGAAGGATTTCCTGACTGAGCTGTCACATTTTCACATAGGGTTTAGTATCTGGCATGTAGTGAATACTCTGTACTAAAGCAGTGAATGAACTAGTATAAAATCCATTCTAATTCAAGTTGCAAGTCAATGGTCATATATGGTTAGCTGAAAAGTGACCACAATTGGTGTTTCTTTAAAGCATACAAGTGCAAATATTGAAGTGTTAAAAATAAATATCCTGAGGCCTGGAGAGACTGCTCAATTAAGAGCAATGGATGTTCTTCCAGTGTATCTGGGTTCAATTCCCAACACTGACATGTTGGCTCACAATCAGTGTCATTGGATCCAATACACTTTTCTGGCCTCTTCAGGCACAATGAAGGCATGCATATGGTGGACAGACATACACACAAACAAAATATTTATACATATAAAAATAAATAAGTAAACCTTTAAAATAAAAGAAATGGCTTAGGACTCAGAGTGCAAATTTTAATTTCTATTTAGAATCATGAAGCCTATTTTCCACAGTGTGATTGATGACTAAAATGTCATCAACTGGGGCCTGTGAAAAGCTGTTGTCATCTCAATAAGAGAAGCTACAATTGCATTAAAATGAGTTTTTATAGGTGTCTTTTGTAAGAAGTCACTGATGAGTGATGAGAAAAAATAATTTATACGAAAGCAACATTTTGAAATTTGAAGAAGGAAATTAGTTTCTGTATAGTGACCATTTACTAAGGATTGTGAGTTTTATTTGGATTATTTTTTATATGCCCTTAAGTTTTAGGAGATCTTCTTAGTAGAAAATAAAGCATGATTACGTGACAGATATGTTCCAAATTAGTGTTGAAATGTTCCCAGTGAATGTAAGAATGCTCACAGTAGTGTATTTAGTTGGCACAGTTACTGTTCAAGGACTTATGTGAACATACAGCTAAGTAGATTCAAAGTGTTTCTGCTGGTTTCACAAGACCTCCCAAAATTGAATGCTTTTCTGTTTGACAATGTACAGTCCACCTTACCACTCTTGACCCTGGTACAGTAGCAATTAGTGGTAAGTCGATTCGGGGATTAGTTTGTCCCAATCCAGTCACATGTGTAAAATGAATTGTGGCTCAGGGTAATGCTTTCATCTCTTGTACAGGGCCCAAGTTGACAAACAAAAGACCATTTAATTTATCATGACTGTTTTGGTACTTATTATATTTTGAGTGCCAGCTTTTATAAACAGAGTTTTACTGAGTCACAGTTTGGCCACCTGGCTGTATTATCTGTGACCACTTTCAGGATTGTCTTAGTCAGGGTTTTACTGCTGTGAACAGACACCAGGGCCAAGGAAATTCTTATAAAGGATATTTAATTGGTGCTGGCTTACAGGTTCAGAGGTTCAGTCCAGTATCATCAAGGTGGGAACAAGGCAGCATTCAGGCAGATATGGGACTGAAGGAGCTGAGAGTTCTACATCTTCATCTGAAGGCAGCTAGTGGATGACTGACTTCCAGGCAGCTAGGGTGAGGGTCTTAAGCCCATGCCCAGAGTGACACACCTACTCTAACAAGGCCACACTTTCTAATGGTGCCACTCTAATAGTACTCTAATAAGGCCATACTTTCTAATAGTGACACACCAATTCCAACAAGGCCACACCTCCTAATAGTGACACTCCCTGGGCCAAGCCTGTACAAACCATCACAGGGAGTGTCTCACAGTTGAAACAGAAACCATGGGGCTTTTAAGATCTAAGATATTTATGAGATTTACCTGCCTTTTCCACAAGTATGATATTTGACTGTTCTTTCTTTGCCCAGTGTGTCAATTCCTTTTAGGGATAGAGCAATGTACACGATATCAACCTATTTGACTAAGAAGAAGGAGCATCAGTATCTTCCATAGGATCAGTCTTGCCAGCCCCTCTCTACTAGTCCTTGGATCTTAATGCTGTGAAGTGATCTTAATGAGATGTGGAAACTCTACTCACACAGTCACTGAGGGAACCTGGAAGATACAAGCTTTCTTATTCTCAGTATAAGGTCCTATATAGTTTATAGATAGGGGGGAGATATGTGTATGACAAGGTAGAAAGATTTTAAGGGTTATATTTTGTATTAAATTCTTTCATCCTCCTACCCATTTTTAACTGTCCAGAGCTCTAGCCGTATATAATTTTGTGGGAAGTTATGAAATTTAGTTTAGTCATATACTCTGTCATTCCTAGACATTCTGGTCCCTGATTTTTTTTCATAACAGTTTTTGAAAAGGGGTCTCAAGTATCCAAGATTCATTATATATAGCAGAAGATGACACTGAATTTCTATTGCTCCTGCCTAGACTGTGTGAGTGCTGGAATTACAGGCATGAGTCTCGCTACCTGGCTTATGTACTTCTAGAGCTGTAACCTAGGGATTCATGAATTCTAGGCAAGAACTCTACCAACTGAGTAAGGTATATCACCAGCCTCCTCATAGCACTAACTCAGTGCATGGAATATTACATTGCTTTTCGAATTGTTTTTTTTTTTTTTCAAATCACTGTGATAGGATCATAGTATATAACCTTCCCTGGCCCAAACATACTATGTGTAGTATGCTGGCTTCAAACTCAAGACATCTACTTATTTCTTTTTCCTGAGTTCTGGGATTAAAGTTATGAGCACACTTGGCTCTTCTTCATTTTTAAACATGTGAATTTAAGCCTTTCTATGTGGCACGGAAGATTATTCCACTAAGGTTGTGGTATATTTCTCAATCCATTGGACTGGGTTTGGTCCAGTACTTTTTTAGTAGAAGAAAGACTTTATTGTGCATTTCTTTTAAAATGTTTATTTTTAGTGTGTGTGTGTGTGTGTGTGTGTGTGACTGCACGTGTATGGAGGTTGTACTAACTGGTTTTGTGTGTCAACTTGATACAAGCTGGAGTTATCACAGAGAAAGGAGTCTACCTTGAGAAACTTTGGGCTAGAAGAGCCATTGGGTGTTAAGAGCTGTTTAGGAGGTTCCAAAGGGGAGATCTGAAACATTTGAAATGTAAATAAAATATGAAAAAAAAAAGAGCTGTATGGGATGTTCTGTAGAAGCTTGGAAGATAATGTTGAGAACAGTGCAAATGTTGAAGGGCTGGCTTGTGAAATTTGAGAGGGAAGATTAAAGACTCATATCAGTGCCGTTGCTGTTTTGACTGTGAAGATTCTATGGTTTTGGTTAGCTGAGGCTGAAGAATCAGCAGTGATTAACAAGAAACCAGAACTACTAAAGAGAAACCTTTGTATTACTGGGACTGTTGATGCTGGTTAACTGGAGCTAAGAACTTAGTCATGATTAAGAAGAGATCAGCATCATTGAGGTGACACCTTCTGGGAAGTGTTTTCTGAGAGCACAAAGAAGCTGTGTTCCAGAGATAGCTAAGGTTGTATCTTGTGCTGCAGCTGTACTTGGTAATGTGTAAGAGTCACCCAGGTGGTACTGGTTTTGAAGGCACAAAGGGGTTATGAAGAACAGCTGAGGTTTGGCACTGTAAGAGGCCGTGGAAGGCTATTGGTGAAGGTGCAGCCTCAGTTGCAGTTGATGACACAGGACTGAAAGGGTCATGGAAAGGATTAGGTGCTTGACACCATGAGGAGAGCCTATGAGCAGCTGTTAATGAGACCTAGTTACAGGAGAAGCCCCCAGTGTACTGCAGATGCCAGTACCATGAGATGACCACCAAGAACAGCAGCAGCAGTGGGGTACAGGCAGCTGGAGCCTAGAAGACAAGGTGTGTGCTACAAACGGCAGAGCTGGAGAAGTGACCCAAGCCCTTGGAGGAACTCAGAAGACGGTGAGTGGATCCCAGACATTGGATGGTGAGAGTTTGATTTTGCTTTTGATTGTGACTGTGCCCTGATATTTTTCCCACTTGGAACAAAGAAAGTATTTTAGTGGAGCCCACAGTTAAGAGACTCTGAATTGTAAATTTGAAAAGAAAGGGATTGAATTTTTAATATGTAAAGACTGTGGGACTTTAAAAGTTATTTAGATCTTGGAGATGAAGAAGAAAGTGAGGGTTAAGGCTTAATAGTGTTGTGTTTGTGTGTCAAGTTGACAAGGGGTCAATTGTACTGGCTGGTTTTGTGTGTCAACTTGACATAAGCTTGGAGTTATCACAGAGAAAGGAGCTTCCCAGGAGGAAATGCCTCCATGAGATTCAGCTGTAAGGCATTTTCTCAATTAGTGATCAAGGGTGGGAGGACCCATTGTGGGTGGTGCCATTCCTAGGCTGGTAGTCTTGGGCTCCCTAAGAAAGCCAGCTGAGCAAGCCAGGAGAAGCAAGCAAGCCAGTAAATAACATCCCTCCATGGCCTCTGCATCAGCTCCTGCTTGCTGACCTGCTTGAGTTCCAGTCCTGACTTCCTTTGGTGATGAAGAGAAATGTGTAAGCTGAATAACCCTTTTCTTACCATCTTGCTTCTTGGTCATGATGTTTGTGCAGGAATAGAAACCCTAACTAAGACAGAGGGTTTAGGGCAATTTTATGGCTTTTATTCTTTGCTTTCATTTTTATATCTATTCTGGGAATTAAACTCAGGTCACCATGTGTTGTGGTTTGAAAGAGAATGAATGCTGCAGGCTTATCTATTCACATAGTTGGTCCCTAGTAGGTGGTACTGTTTGCTAGGAGGAGGAGATGTGGCCTCATTTTGGGAGGTGTTTTACTGAAAGTAGACTTTGAGTTTTCAAATTCCCATTTTCTCCCATTAGCTCTCTCTGCCTATTTGTTGATAACGATGTAAGCTCTCAGATACTGCCCCAATGCTAGTCTGCTTGCCTGCTGCCATGTTCCTGATCATGCTGTTTATAGACTCACCTTCTGAACTGTAAACCTCCAGTTGAATGCTTCCTTTCATAAGTTGGCTTGTTCCTGGTGTTTCGTCACAGAATTATAAAAGTAACTAAGACACTGTGATTGCATGGCAAGTACTTCACCAACTGAGCCTTTGCCAGCCCTGTTGACTATTTGTTTATTGCTTCAAATATGAAGAACTTCTTGTATTGTTTTGACCTGTTGGTCTCAGATGCTAGATTCCTGCTAAGTGGTACTATCTATCAAATCTGGAAGCATGAGAACAGATTTTTCTTTTTCTATAATGCTATGGATGTGGCTTCATGATGGCGGTGGTTGTCCAAGATTAATGGCATTATGAATGAGTCATAGTTTAGGTGGTATTTCATTTATGTGTTCTTTAAGAGTGAATCCCCTTTGTATGGAACATCATTGGTTCATAGTATTTGGTAATAGGTAAAGCCATACTATGTCCTTATACTGTCAAACATTAATGATCATAGATATTCCTGCTTTTAGGACTTCATTCAATGTATAACATAACTGTAACATAACGGCATGTTTATTATACTCATTGAAAACCGGGATAAGAACCACTGTTTAAGCCTACAGTTTAGGACCCAGCTCAACATCTGAGTCTCTCTCTCATCCATGTTCTTGCTTTCCCCCTTCGCTCTAGACTTGACAATTCTATTGTAAACCATCTTATCTTTACTGCCTAAAAAGTCTGTGTCATGCTTATACACATAATAAGATTTGATAATAAGAGGTTTGTATACTTAAATGTAATATTACAGAGCATTTTATTTGATATTTTATATACTATACTAAGAAAATGCAGTGAAGGACCATAAAGGGTAGTAGTATACTCACTATTCAAGATAAAAGACATTATTTTCCTTATCTTTGATCTAGAGTTAGTTTCTTTGTCTTTTAAAATATTTCACCAAATGATTAAATTGGAACAAATGAGATTATGGAAACTTGCTTAAACATTAACAAGAACTATGGCATAGCTATTGAAAACAAGAAGGCACTGCTGTTTGTTGTGATATAGAAAAATCTCCAGGTATATTTATTGCTACATGAAGGCAATAAGGTACAAAGGTATTTTAAATTTTTGTATTAAAATGTCTAGATGGATATAAAAATTATTTCTAACAATATTTAGCTTTGTGAAACTGGAGTGCACAAAGTATCATGTAAGAGACTATGGGACATGAGGCTCCACATTCCCAAATACATCATATGTCTTTTAATTTAAATTTGATCCCAAGGAATATGCTACCTGTTTACCAATAAACATGGGTTTCAAAGATATAAATGGAGTAACTATATAAATCCAAGGTATGAAACACATTATTTGCATATTCTTAATGCTTTTTAATGATTGTAAAAATAAAACCTTCACTATAAAATTTTAGAATACTGAAGGAGGAGCAGGGGAGGTGAATCAGAAGTTAAGAACACTTGCTGTTCTTCTAGAGGACCTGTGTTTGATTTTTAACACCCACTTGGTAGCACACAGCTGTAACTCCAGTTCCAGGACACCTAATACCCTATTCAGGCCTATTCAGATGTATTCAGGCATCAGACAGGCATATGGTGGTGCATTGACACATATGCAGACAAAACCCCCATACACATATAAAAAAGAATATCCAAAAGAAAAGAAGCTTGTTACAATCGTTTAGCCTTCTGTTTTCCATTTATCTCACAAATTGATATAAATATGAAACTATACACTTAAGTTTTCACAAAATATTATGTTACCATATCATTAACTACTCTTAACAACCACATGAAACAGCATTTACTTAATGATTTCCTATTTCATTAACATTTAGATTGTTTCCAGTGTATTGTTTTAGATAACAACGTGATGAAATTTTTTACAGAAAAGTCTTTAGATTCCATGGACACCTTTTTGTCTTTTTCATGATGCAAATAATAGCTTACTGAATATTTCTTTTTTTAAATTAATTTATTTTTTTAATTTTCATATTTTATTTACATTTCAAATGTTTTCCCCTTTCCATATCTCCCCTTTTACACATCTCCATTCCCTCCGCCCTCCCCCTGCCACTATGGGGATATTCTCCAACCCACCCCCCCACCACACTCCCCACCCACTCTCGTCTTCCCTCCTTGACATTCTCCTATACTGGGCGATATAACACCCTCAGGCCCAAGGGCCTCTCCTCCCCCTGACAGGTAACAAGACCCTCCTCTGCAGTCTTTGTGGCCAGCACTATGGGTCCCTCCATGTGTATTCTTTAGTTGGTGGATCAGTCTCCAGAAGTATGGGGGTTCAGGCCAGTTGCCAGTGTTGCTACCTCCCTGGGGCTGCACACTCCCTCAGCTCCTTCAGTCCATTCTCCAAGCCCTCCATCTGGGACCTTGTACTCAGTACTACTGTTCCTGCGAAGTGACTCTTGGGTATTTCAAACTTTTAGGCTAATAACCACTTAACAGTGAGTACATACCATATTCATTCTTTTGTGACTGCGTTACCTGGCTCAGAATGATGTTTTCAAGATCCATCCATTTGTCTATGAATTTCATGAAGTCATTGTTTTCAATAGCTGAGTAGTATTCCATTGTGTAAATGGACCACATTTTCTGTATCCATTCCTCTGTGGAGGGACATCTGGGTTGTTTCCAGCTTCTGGCTATTATACATATGGCTGCTATGAACATAGTGGAACATGTGTTTTTATTACATGTTGGAGCATCTTCTGGGTATATGCCCAGGAGTGGAATAGCTGGGTCCTAAGGTAGTATTATGTCCAATTTTCTGAGGATCCGCCAAACTGATTTCCAGAGAGGATGTATCAACTTGCATTCCCACCAGTAATGGAGGAGTGTTCCTCTTTCTCCACATCCTCGCCAACATCTGCTGTCACCTGAGTTTTTGATCTTAGCCATTCTGACTGGTGTGAGGTGGAATCTCAGGGTTGTTTTGATTTGCATTTCCCTGATGACTAGGGATGTTGAACATTTCTTTAGGTGCTTTTCAGCCATTCGAGTTTCCTCAGCTGAGAATTCTCTGTTAAGCTCTCATCCCCATTTTTTGATAGGGTTATTTGGATCTCTGGAGTCTAGCTTCTTGAGTTCTTTGTATACATTGGATATTAGCCCTCTATCAGATGTAGGATTGGTAAAGCTCTTTTCCCAATCTGTAGGTTGCCATTTTGCCCTAATTACAGTGTCCTTTGCCTTACAGAAGCTTTGTAATTTTATGAGGTCCCATCTGTCAATTCTTGACCTTAGAACACAAGCCATTGGTGTTCTGTTCAAGAACATTTCCCCTGTGCCCAAGTGTTCGAGACTTTTCCCTACTTTCTCTTCTATTAGATTCAGTATATCTGGTTTTATGTGAAGGTCCATGATCCACGTGGACTTGAGCTTTGTGCAGGGAGATAGGAATGGATCAATTCGCAATCTTCTACATGTAGACCTCCAGTTGATCCAGCACCATTTGTTGAAGATGCTGTCTTTTTTCCACTGGATGGTTTTAGCTCCTTTGTCAAAGATCAAGTGACCATATGTGTGTGGATTCATTTCTGGGTCTTCGATTCTATTCCATTGATAAACCTGCCTGTCACTGTACCAATACCATGCAGTTTTTATCACTACTGCTCTGTAGTAAAGCTTGAGGTCAAGGAGGCTGATTCCCCCAGAAGACATTTTATTGTTGAGGATAGTTTTTGCTATCCTGGGTTTTTTGTTATTCCATATGAATTTGAGAATTGCTCTTTCTAGGTCTACAAAGAATTGAGTTGGGATTTTGATGGGGATAGCATTGAATCTGTATATTGCTTTCGGCAGGATGGCCATTTTAACTATGTTAATCCTGCCGATCCATGAGCATGGGAGATCTTTCCACCTTCTGAGGTCTTCTTTGATTTCTCTCTTCAGAGACTTGAAGTTCTTGTCATACAGATCTTTCACTTGTTTGGTTAGAGTCACACCAAGATATTTTATATTGTTTGTGACTATTGTGAAGGGTGTCATTTCCCTAATTTCTTTCTCAGCCTGTTTATCCTTCAAGTATAGGAAGGCTACCGATTTGCTTGAGTTAATTTTGTATCCAGCCACTTTGCTGAAGTTGTTTATCAGCTGTAGCAGATCTCTGGTGGAGTTTTTCGGGTCACTTTAGTATACCATCATATCATCTGCAAATAGTGATATTTTGATTTCTTCCTTTCCAATTTGTATCCCTTTGATTTCCTTTTGTTGCATGATTGCTCTAGCTAGAACTTCAGGTACTATGTTGAATAGATAGGGAGAGAGAGGGCAGCCTTGTCTAGTCCCTGATTTTAGTGGGATTGCTACGAGTTTCTCTCCATTTAGTTTGATGTTGGCCACTGGTTTGCTGTATATTGCTTTTACTAAGTTTAGGTATGCTCCTTGAATCCCTGATCTTTCCAAGACTTTTATCATGAAGGGATGTTGAATTTTGTCAAATGCTTTTTCAGCATCTAACGAGGTGACCATGTGGTTTTTTTCTTTGAGTTTGTTTATGTAGTAGAATACATTAATGGATTTCCGGATATTGAACTATCCCTGCATCCCTGGGATGAATCCTACTAGATAATGGTGAATGATTGTCTTGATGTGTTCTTGGATTCGGTTTGCAAGAATTTTATTGAGTATTTTTGCATCGATATTCATAAGCGAAATTGGTCTGAAGTTTTCTTTTATTGTTGGGTCTTTGTGGGGCTTTGGTATCAGTGTAACTGTGGCCTCATAGAATGAATTGGGTAGTGTTCCTTCTGTTTCTATTTTATGGAATAGCTTGAAGAGTATTGGTATTAGGTCTTCTTTGAAGGTCTGATAGAATTCTGCACTGAACCCATCTGGTCCTGGACCATCTGGTCCTGGGCTTTTTTTGGTTGGGAGAGTTTTAATGACTGCTTCTATTTCTTTAGGAGTTATGGGACTGTTTAGATGGTTTATCTAATCCTGATTTAACTTTGGTAATTGGTATCTGTCTAGAAACTTGTCCATTTTCTCCAGATTTTCCAATTTTGTTGCATATAGGCTTTTGTAGTAGGATCTGATGATTTTTTAAAATTTCCTCAGAGTCTGTTGTTATATCTCCATTTTCATTTCTAATTTTGTTAATTTGAATACTGTCTCTATGCCCTCTGGTTAGTCTGGCTAAGGGTTTATCTATCTTGTTGATTTTCTCAAAGAATCAGCTCTTGGTTTGGTTGATTCTTTGTATAGTTCTTTTAGTTTCCACTTGGTTGATTTCAGCCCTTAATTTGATTATTTCTTGCCTTCTACTCCTCTTGGGTGTATTAGCTTCTTTTTGTTCTAGAACTTTCAGATGTGCTGTTAAGCTGTTAGTGTATGCTCTCTCCAGTTTCTTTTTGGAGGTATTCAGAGCTATAAGTTTTCCTCTTAACACTGCTTTCATTGTGTCCCATAGGTTTGGGTAAGTTGTACTTTCATTTTCATTGAATTCTAGGAAGTCTTTAATTTCCTTCTTTATTGCTTCCTTGACCAACTTATCATTAAGCAGTGCATTGGTCAGCTTCCATGTGTATGTGGGCTTTCTGTTGTTGTTGGTATTGAAGACCAACCTTAATCCGTAGTGATCTGATAGGAGGCATGGGATTATTTCAATCTTCTTATATCTGTTGAGGTTTGTTTTGTGACCAATTATGTGATCAATTTTGGAGAAGGTACCATGAGGTGCTGAGAAGAAGGTATATTCTTTTGATGCAGGATGAAATGTTCTATAGATATCTGTTAAACCTATTTGGTTCATAGCATCTGATAGTTTCACTGTGTCTCTGTTTAGTTTATGTTTCCAAGATCTGTCCATTGTTGATAGTGGGGTGTTGAAGTCTCCCACTATTATTGTGTGAGGTGCAATGTGTGCTTTGAGCTTTAGTAGAGTTTTTTTTATGAAAGTGGGAGCTCTCGCATTCGGGGCATAGATGTTCAGAATTGAGAGTTCATCTTGGTAGATTTTTTTCCTTTGATGAGTAAGAAGTGTCCTTCCTCATCCTTTTTGATGAATTTTGGTTGAAAGTCAATTTTATCCGATATTAGAATGGCTACTCCAGCCTGTTTCTTGGGGCCATTTGCTTGGAAAATTGTTTTCCAGCCCTTTACTCTGAGGTAGTGTTTTTCGTTAATACAGAGGTGCGTTTCCTGGATGCAGCAAAATGCTGGGTCCTGTTTATGGATCCAGTCTGTCAGTCTATGTCTTTTTATTGGGGAGTTGAGACCATTGATGTTAAGAGATATTAAAGAATAGTGATTGTTATTTCCTGTTATTTTTGATGTTTATATTGTTTGTGTGGCTATCTTCTTTTGAGTTTGTTGAAAGATTACTTTCTTTTTCTTGAGTGTAGTTTCCCTCTTTGCGTTGGCATTTCCCATGTATTATTCTTTGTAGGGCTGGGTTTGTGGAAACATACAGGGCAAATTTGGATTTGTCGTAGAATATTTTGGTTTCACCCTCTATGATTATTGAGAGTTTTGCTGGGTATAGCAGCCTGGGCTGGCATTTGTGTTCTTTTAGAGTCTGCATGAGCTCTGCCCAGGATCTTCTAGCTTTCATAGTCTCTGGTGAGAAGTCTGGTGTAATTCTGATAGGTCTGCCTTTATGTGTTACTTGTCCCTTTTCCCTTACTGCTTTTATATTCTTTCCTTGTTTTGTGTATTTGGTGTTTTGACTATAATGTGATGGGAGGAATTTCATTTCTGGTCCAGTCTATTTGGCGTTCTGTAGGCTTCTTGTATATTTATGTTCATCTCTTTCTTTAGATTAGGGAAGATTTCTTCTATAATTTGAAGATATTTACTGGTCCTTTAAGTTGGGAGTCTTCACTCTCTTCTATACCTATTATCCTCAGGTTCTGTCTTCTCATTGCATCCCGGATATCTTGGATGTTTTGGTTTAGGAGCTTTTTGCATTTTGTGTTTTCTTTGACTGTTGTGTTCATGTTTTCTATGGTATCTTCCACACCTGAGATTCTCTCTTCCATCTCTTGTATTCTGTTGGTGATGCTTGCATCTATGACTCCTGATTTCTTTCCTATGATCTCTAATTCCAGGGTTGTCTCTCTTTGTGATTTCTTTATTGTTTCTATTTCTGTTTTTAATTCCTGAATGGTTTTGTTCATTTGTTTGATTGTGTTTTCCTGTATTTCTGCCTGTTTGATTGTCTTTTTCTGTAATTCTTCAGGGATTTTTTGTGTCCTCTTTAAGGGCTTCCAGTTGTTTACCTGTGTTCTCTTGTATTTCTTTAAGGGAGTTATTTATTTCCTTCTTAAAATCTTCTATCATCCTCTTGATAAGAGATTTTCAGTCTGAGTCTTCCTTTTCTGGTATGTTGGGGTATGCAGGGCTGGCTGTGGTGGGAGAGCTGGGTTCAGCCGAAGCCAAGTAGTCTTGGTTTCTGTTTCTTGTGTTCTTGCCCTTGCCTTTCGCCATCTGGTTATCTCTGGAGTTAGCTGGTCTTTCTCTCTCTGACTGTGGCTTGTCTTTCCTTCAAGCTCAGATGTCAATATTCCTGGGAGACCAGTTTTCTCTTCCAGCTGTTCTTCAGACCCTGCGTCTGGAGTCCTCCTGTTGCTGGCTCTTCAGCACAAGTGGGCGGGTAGCTTTCTCCCTGAGCTACTTGTATATGGAGAGGCCTGTTGGCCCAGGTGGGGTTTCTGGCCACAGGTGGAAGCAGGCAGGCTCTTACCTCCTGGCTTTTCCTCAGTCCCTGCCACTGAATATTTCAAAACCCATAAAAGTCAAATACTATTTTGAGATAATGTTAAAATGATATTTAATATTTTTGCTAAAATTATGGACATTCCAGTTGCTCAGAGGGATTAGAGTTGACAAGTGGCATTTGTCATGCAAGTTACTCTAATGATAAAACTTGGTAATAAAGATCACCTGGGTAGGGATACTTGCTACTTCTAGTAAATGTTTGCTTTTTTTGGTTGTTGTTGTTTTTTCAAGTAAGTCAGACAAACTTTTGTGTCCATTTTAATATCATGGAAAATTATGTGTTATTTCCTTAGGATTTCATTTTATTATGCACATATAAATTTAGGTAGTCACACACACAAACACACATATATAAAATAAATACTTTTAAAGTTAAGTTTACATGTGATAACTTAGATGAAAAGGGAATGATACATTGTACAGCTATAAAACAATAATAAAAGAACATTCTATGTAGTGATAGGAAATGATCCCTCAGATATATTCCTATAGGAAAAGACATTAATGCACAATACTAAATACACTTATGTTCATTTAAAAATACTGAGAAGAGAAATAAGAAAGTACTAGGCATTTTATTGGAATGAGGAAGAGACAAGAGAAGAAGAAAATATATATACTTAGATAAACAATAAAAACAACAACAAAAAACATAAAGAAGATTTGGGTAAAAGCTGGATCCATTAGCAAACTCTCTATCCTAGGCAGCAAGGGAAACCGAGGCTTAAGCCCTGGAACATCAAGCATAGAAAGCATAAGCCTTGGATAAATGTATAAGTTAATAGCCCAGGCAAATGTAATATATAATTTCTTTTTTCTCATTATTTTTTCATTATTTTAAGACTTATTATTGTTTTCTTTCTTTTTATTAAACTAATGAAATATATTTAAAAATATACAACTCATTATTGATATTTTTAGTCACCAATTTAATTTATAATAGTTAAATGCTTCTTAAATACACATGATATCTTCTGAAGCTAAAAGTAATACGCAATCAACCAGTTTTTGAAGTCTATTTGTAACATTAAACATGATACAAGTAGAAAAAACTCTCTTATGAAGTCCTCTATGAAAGGAAATTGTGACAAGTTCCTGATTAGACAGAAACCATTCTATCTCCAAGGAAGAATACACAGCATAACTGTGGCTTCATAATTTCCTTTTTTTTTTTTTGATACATTGTTTATATTTCAAATTTTTTCCCCTTTCCAGGTCTCCCCTTTGGAAACCCCCAATCCCTTTTCCCCCTCCCCTGCCTCTATGAGGGTATTCACCCACCCACCCACCCACCCACCTACCCACACCCATATTCCCTCCCTGACTGACATTCCCCTATACTGGGGCATCTAACACCCTCAAGTCCAAGGGATTCTCCTCCCCCTGATGGCCAAAAAGGTCCTCCTCTGCCACATATGTGACCCAAACCATGGGTCCCTGATGTGTATTATTTGGTTGGTAGTCTAGTCTCCAGGAGCAAAAGGGGGGGCAGTTGACACTGTTGCTCCCTCCATGGGGCTGCAAACTCCATCAGCTCCTTCAGTCCCTTATCCAACTCCTCCATCTGGGACCTCACACTCAGTCCAAAGGTTGCTGTGAAGTGAATCTTAGGTATTCCGAACTCTTGGGCTAATATCCACTAATCAATGAGTGCATAACATGTTCGTTATTTTGTGACTGAGTTACCTCAGTCAGGATATTTTCAAGTTCCATCCATTCACCTAAGAATTTCATGAAGTCATTGTTTTTTATAGCTGACTAGTATTCCATTGTATGAATGTACCATATTTTATGTATCCATTCCTCTGTTGAGGGACATCTGGGTTGTTTCCAGCTCCTGGCTATTATAAATATGGCTGCTATGAACATAGGGAAGCATGTGTCTTTATTACATGTTGGAGCATCTTCTGGGTATATGCCCAGGAGTTCTATAGCTGGGTCCTCAGGTAGTATTATGTCCAATTTTCTGAGGGTCTGACAAACTGATTTCCAGAGAGGTTGTATCAACTTGCATTCCCACCAGTAATGGAGGAGTGTTCCTCTTTCTCCACATCCTCGCCAACATCTGCTGTCACCTGAGTTTTTGATCTTAGCCATTCTGACTGGTGTGAGGTGGAATCTCAGGGTTGTTTTGATTTGCATTTCCCTGATGACTAAGGATATGGAACATTCCTTTACTTGCTTCTCGGCCCTAAGAGTTGCCTCAGTTGAGAATTCTCTGTTTAGCTCTTTTCCCCATTTTTTGATAGGGTTATTTGGTTCTCTGGAGTCTAACTTCTTGAGTTCTTTGTATATATTGGATATTAGCCCTCTATCAGATGTAGGATTGGTAAAGATCTTTTCCCAATCTGTAGGTTGCTGTTTTGTCCTATTGACAGTGTCTTTTGCCTTACAGAAGCTTTGCATTTTTATGAGGTCCCATTTGCCAATTCTTGGTCTTAGAGCACAAGCCATTGGTGTTCTGTTCAGGAACTTTTCCCCTGTGCCCATGTGTTTGAGACTTTTCCCCACTTTCTCTTCTATTAGATTCAGTGTATCTGGTTTTATGTGGAGGTCCTTAATCTGTCCCGCGCTACCGTCTCGCCAGCAAGAACGACGCGGCACACAAAGGATCCTTCTGCAGTAAAGCTTTAATGCATCTTGAGAGGGAGAGCATAAGCTTGCCAAGAATGGAGACCCCGAACAACAGAACACCCGTCCCTTATATAGGCCACAGCGCTCGCCTGGGACGTGGAGCTTCCCCATTGGCTCCCCGCACATTAGGCCAGATAACGCCACGAGAGAGGCTGAGACTCTGAGGTGGAAAATTACCAGGTGCATGCGCACTAGCCTGTTTACAACTTGTTCTCGGCCGAATGTAGGCGCCATCTTGTAATGGCGAATGTGGGTGCGACTCGGGCGGCTCCCCACATTGATCCACTTGGATTTGAGCTTAGTACAGAGAGAAAGGAATGGATCAATTTGAATTCTTCTACATGTAGACCACCAGTTGAACCAACACCATTTGTTGAAAATTCTGTCTTTTTTTCCACTGTATGGTTTTAGCTCCTTTGTCAAAGATCAAGTGACCATAAGTGTGTGAGTTCATTTCTGGGTCTTCAGTTCTATTCCATTGGTCTACCTGTCTGTCACGGTACCGATACCATGCAGTTTTTATCACTACTGCTCTGTAGTACAGCTTGAGATCAGGGATGCTGATTCATTCCCCCAGAATTTCTTGTTTTGTTGAGAATAGTTTTTGCTATTCTGGGTTTTTTGTTATTCCATATGAATTTGAGAATTGCTCTTTCTAAGTCTATGAAGAATTGAGTTGGAATTTTGATGGGGATTGCATTGAATCTGTAGATTGCTTTCGGCAGGATGGCCATTTTAACTATGTTAATCATGCTGATCCATGAGCATGGGAGATCTTTCCATCTTCTGAGGTCTTCTTCGGTTTCTTTCTTCAGAGACTTGAAGTTCTTGTCATACAGATCTTCCACTTGTTTGGTTAGAGTCACACCAAGATTTTTTATATTGTTTGTGACAATTGTGAAGGGTGCCATTTCCCTAATTTCTTTCTCTGCCTGTTTATCCTTCGAGTATAGGAAGGCTACTGATTTGCTTGAGTTAATTTTATATCCAGCCACTTTGCTGAAGTTATTTCTCAGCTGTAGCAGTTCTCTGGTGGAGTTTTCCAGGTCACTTAAGTATACCATCATATCATCTGCAAATAGTGATATTTTGATTTTTTCCTTTCCAATTTGTATCCCTTTGACCTCCTTTTATTGTCTAATTACTCTAGCTAGAACTTCAAATACTATATTGAGTAGATGGGGAGAGAGAGGGCAGCCTTGTCTAATCCCTGATTTTAGTGGGATTGCTTCAAATTTCTCTCCATTTAGTTTGATGTTTAGTTTGGTTTGCTGTATATTGCTTTTACTATGTTTAGGTATGGGCCTTGAATTCCTGATCTTTCCAAGACTTTTATCATGAAGGAATGTTGAATTTTGGCAAATGCTTTTTCAATATCTAATGAAATGACCATGTGTTTTTTTTTCCTTGAGTTTGTTTATGTAGTGGATTACATTGATGGATTTCCGGGTATTGAACCATCCCTGCATCCCTGGGATGAAGCCTGCTTGATCTTGATGACTGATTACTTTGATGTGTTCTTGGATTCAGTTTGCGAGAATTTTATTGCATATTTTTGGCATTGAAATTCATTAGGGAAATTGGTCTGAAGTTTTCTTTCTTTTTTCTCTTTTTAAATTTTATTTATTTATTTATTTATTTATTTATTTATTTATCTTACTTTTATTTTTATTTTTATACACTCCAGTCATTACCCACCTCCTGGCCCTTCCTCCCACAGTTCATCCCATTCCTCCTCTTCCCTGTCTACAGGAGGTTGTCCCCCAGGCCCATTCCCCAGCTTCCACCAGGCCTCCCCACTCCCTGGGGCCTCAAGTCTTCTCTCAATGAGGCCAGACCAAGCCGTCCTCTGCTGTATATGTGTTGGGGGACTCATATCAGCTGGTGTATGCTGCCTGGTTGGTGGTCCAGTGTCTGAGAGATCTCAGGGGTCTGGGTTAGTTGAAACTGCTGGTCTTCCTATGGGGTCGCCCTCCTCCTCAGCAAGAAGATTGTGATCTTTTTTGAGGAGACGTCTTACTAATAGTTCAAGTTGGGTTGAATTTCAGTGTGTAATGGAGGTGGCCTCAAACTCACAATCCCCTTGTCTCTGCCTCCTAAGGGCTGGGACTACATTATGCCTCACCACAGAGTATCTTACCCTATTTCCACATCTTTAAGTGAGGAAACTCAAGCTTCTAGAAGTTGTGTAAATTGTCCAAGATAGTAAAGGAAGAACTGGATCCTAGGATCCATTTTTTTTAAAGGCCAGGTGGAGGTGACACACTCCTTCAATCCCAGTACTCAGGAGGCAGGGAGAGGAAAATCTCTGAGTTCAAAGCCAGCCTAGTCTACAAACTGAATTCCAGGACAGCCAGGGCTACACAGAGAAACCCTGTCTCAGAAGAAAAACAAAAACCTACCAAACAAAAAACTATCCTATCAAACAAGGAAGCCAGCTACTTGCTACACAAAATTATTTAAATTTATTTAATTTTATGTGCATATGTATATACTTGAATGCATGGATATATATCACATGCATGCAGGAGCCTACAGAGGTCAGAACAGTCATCAGCTCCCCTGGAAGATGGTTGTGAGCCACCATATAGGTGCTGGGAACTGAAAAGAGGCTTTCTGTAAGAGCAATAGGTGCTGAGTCTTAACCTCAAAGTCATCTCTCCAATTCTAGCTATTTAAATTTAAATTAATTACAATTAAATGTAAACTAAAATTCAATTCCTCAGCTGCACTATCCATACCTCAAGTGCTTAGTAGCTTACATATAGCTCATGAGAATACATTTATTTGAACAATGCAATTATAGAACATTCCATAATCACAGAAAGTTCTATTAAATAGTAAGGCTTTAAACACTAAACTTCTTTTAGATAATTTTTTATTTATTTTTCATACTTTATTTACATTTCAAATGTTTTCCCCTTTCCAGATCTCCCGTTTGGAACCTCCCCATCCCCCACCCCCAGCCCCTGCCATTATGGAGGTATTCTCCCACCCACCCACCCACCCACCCACTCTCGTCTTCCCTCCTTGGCATTCTCCAATTTCTTTATTGGATCTTTGTGAGGATTTGGTATCAGTGTAACTGTAGCCTCATAGAATGAATTGGGTAGTGTTCCTTCTGTTTCTATTTTGTGGAATAGATTGAAGAGTACTGGTATTAGGTCTTCTTTGAACGTCTGATAGAATTCTGCACTGAACACAACTGGTCCTGGGCTTTTTTTGGTTGGGAGACTTTTAGTGAATGCCTCTATTAATTTAGGTATTATGGGACAGTTTAGATGGTTTATCTGATCCTGATTTAACTTTGATATTTGGTATCTGTCTAGAAACATGTCCATTTCATCCAGATTTTCCAATTATTGTTGAGTATAGGCTTTTGTAGTAGGATCTGATGATTTTTTTCATTTCCTCAGAATCTGTTGTTATATCTCCCTTTTCGTTTCTAATTTTGTTAATTTGGATACTGTTTCTGTGCCCTCAGGTTAGTCTGTCTAAGGGTTTATATATCTTGTTGATTTTCTCCATGAACCAGCTCCTGGTTTTGTTGATTCTTAGTATAGTTCTTTTTGTTTTTACTTGGTTGATTTCAGCCCTTAATTTGATTATTTCCTGCCTTCTATTCCTCCTGGGTGTATTAGCTTCTTTTTGTTCTAGAGCTTTCAGGTGTGCTGTTAAGCTGCTAGTGTATGCTCTCTCCACTTTCTTTTTGGAGGCATTCAGAGCTATGAGTTTTCCTCTTAACACTGCTTTCATTTGTGTACCATAGGTTTGGGTATGTTGTACTTTAATTTTCATTAAATTCTAGGTAGTCTTTAACTTCTTTATTTCTTCCTTGACCAAGTTACTGAGTAGAGTGTTGTTCAGCTTCCATGTGTATGTGGGCTTTCTGTTGTTGTTGACATTGAAGACCAGCCTTATTCCATACTGATCTGATAGGTAGGCATGGGATTATTTCAATCTTCTTATATCTGCTGAGGTTTGTTTTGTGACCAATTATATGGTTAATTTTGGAGAAGGTACCATGCGGTGCTGAGAAGAAGGTATATTCTTTTGATTTAGTGTGAAATGTTCTATAGATATCGGTTAAAAACCATTTGATCCATAACATCTGTTAGTTTCACTGTGTCTCTGTTTAGTTTGTATTTCCAAGATCTGTCCATTATGATAATGGGATGTTGAAGTCTCCCACTATTATTGTGTGAGGGTGCAATGTGTGCTTTGAGCTTTAGTAAAGTTTCTTTTATGAATGTGGGTGTCCATGCATTTAGAGCATTGATGTTCTGAATTGAGAGTTCTTCTTGGTTGATGTTTCCTTTGATGAGTATGAAGTGTCCTTCCTTATCTTTTTTGATGATTTTTGGTTGAAAGTCGATTTTATCTGATGTTAGAATGGCTAGTCCAGCCTGTTTCTCGGGATCATTTTACTGGAAAATTGTTTTTCAGCCCTTTACTCTGAGGTGGTGTTTGTCTTTAACACAGAGATGCGTTTCCTGAATGCAACAAAATGCTAGGTCCTGTTTATGGATCCAGTCTGTCAGTCTATGTCTTTTTATTAGGGAATTCTGATAGGTCTGCCTTTATATGTTACTTGCACTTTTTCCCTTACTGCTTTTAGTATTCTTTCCTTGTTTTGTATATTTGGTGTTTTGGCTATAATGTGACAGGAGGAATTTATTTTCTGGTCCAATTTATTTGGATTTTGGTAGGCTTCTTGAATGTTTATTATGTTAATCTCTTTCTTTAGGTTAGGGAAGTTTTCTTCTAAAATTTTGTTGAAGATATTTACTGGTCCTTTAAGTTGGAAATCTTCACTCTCTTCTATACCTATTATCCTTAGGTTTGGTCTTCTCATTGTGTCCTGGATTTCCTGTATGTTTTGGGTTAGGAGCTCTATGCATTTTGCATTTTCTTTGACTGTTGTGTCAATGTTTTCTGTGGTATCTTCTGCACCTGAGATTCTTTTTTCTATCTCTTGTATTCTGTTGGTGATGCTTGCATCTATAACTCCGGATTTCTTTCCTAGGTTTTCTAACTCCAGGGTTGTCTCCTTTTGTGGTTTCTTTATTGTTTCTATTTCTGTTTTTAGTTCCTGGATGGTTTTGGTCATTTCCTTTGTCGGTTTGATTGTGTTTTACTGTAATTCTTTAAGGGGTTTTTGTGTTTCCTCTTTAAGGGCTTCTAGTTATTTACCTGTGTTCTCTTGTATTTCTTTAAGGGAGTTATTTATGTCCTTCTTAAAGTCCTCTATCATCCTCATGAGATTTGATTTTAAATCTGAATCTTGCTTTTCTGGTGTGTTGGGGTATCCAGGGCTTGCTGTGGTGGGAGAGCTGGGTTCTGATGATGCCAGGTAGTCTTGATTTCTGTTTCTTGTGTTCTTGCCCTTGCCTTTCCCCATCTAGTTATCTCTAGTGTTAGCTGGTCTTACTCTCTCTGACTGTGGCTTGTCTGTCCTGCAAGCCTCTGTGTCAATACTCCTTGAAGACCAACTATCTTTGAGAGGAATTTGGGTTTGGGGAACTGTGGTACAGGGTCAGCTCTGGGGTGCAGACCGAAACCAGAAGGATCTTGTCCCCAGCTGTCCCTCGGTCCTGTGTCCTTATGGCTCTGCAAAAATCTCTCTTGATCCAGTGAATTTGAACAGAAGTGGTGTTCTTGCCTGTGCTTGAAGGTGTGTTGGCACTCCTGGGATACCAGCTCACTCCTGGCACTATTTGTGTATGGAGCCCTGTGTCACAGAATCAGCTCCCTGGCCGCTGAAAAAACCAGACGACCACTACTCAGTCCCTGTGTCCTGGGGATTCCAGGTGGGTCCCTTTGAGCAGACAGGCTTGTCCACATTCCTGGGAGTCTAGCTTTCTCCTTGTGCTATTTTGCTATGGATCCCTGGTGGCTCAGGCAGAGGTCTCTTGCCACAGATGGAAACCAGAAGGCTCCTTCCTCCTGGCTGTTCCTTGGTCCCTGTGTCCGAGGATTCTGTGCGGTCCCGCTGAGCAGTGATGCTCATCTTACCCCTACTCACAGGCAGTGATGCTCATCTTACCCTACTTGCAGGCTTGTCCACACTCCTGGGAGGCTAGCTTTTTCTTGGCAGTATTTGGCTATGGAGTCCTGGTGGCCCAGGCAGAAGACCCCAGCCACAGATGGCTTCATAATTTCTTAAAGAGTTTACTTTGTCCATTTTTGAGGAAGTCATGTACCTAAGGCTGGTCTTGAACTCACTATTTAGTCAAGGCTAAGCCAGTGCTCCTGATCTTCCTGCCTCTTTCTCCCAAGTTCCAGATTATAGACTTCCAGGCCAGAAACATTTCTCTATTTTCAATGAGTTCAATACAGTTTTAATATATCTATCTATCTATCGATAGATAGATAGATAGATAGAGATAGAGATAGATATATATAATATTTGTGTGTGTTTTCAATTTCAAATGTATAAAATTTTAATAATTCTTATAGCAAATGAAATAAAACTAGATGATCAGGATCATATGATAATTGTATGCATGATCTCTTTGAAATTAGAAATGAGTACATAGAAACTACAATATCGGGTACAGGTTTGATATTGTTGTTACTTTGTTCAATAAAAACAAAAAACGCAACATATAATTTGCTAATTGTATATAATTTATTAAATTTTAAAGTAATATTCTATTAATTTTGGACAATAACCTTAAAAAATCTATGTGATGATTTTTCCATTCACCAAAGGCAACAACTTTGTGACTTTTTGAAGAATCATATTCTGTAGATATATGGATGCATACTTCTTTTTGGACTATCATTTAATTATGCTACCATTAATTCATAATTTTTTGATAGAGCTCATGTTAGGAGACTGAAGAATAGAACACAATTTAACCAAACTGAAAACCATTGGAGACAATAAACCATCCCATTCTTCTCTCCTCATTAATTCTTTACTTCATCTCCCTTCAGTGTTTGTAGAAAACACTGCAAGCTTACACTACAGTAGGATGATCTGTTAAAAAGTCTAGCTATTATAGGTATGCATGGTCATGTTTAAGGGTCAGTGATGGAGACTGAACCCAGGGTTGGGACATGACAGGCAGGTGTTTTACCACTGAGCTTTGTATCAGCTTGGATTTTTTAGCCATGGTCACTTCGTAGCCTAAGCTGGCCTCAAACACTACATCTTGTCTCTGACTTCTTCTGAGGGCTGAGACCACAGGTGTGAATTACAAAGCCTGGCCATGTTAACATTTTAAAATAATCACCCAAAAAGTAGATTTGACACAATTCCTAGTTGAAGTGCTCATTTAGAAGTCTTTTCATGATTTTTGCTGTGTCATAAATTAGGGGCTAGGGACTTGCACAGCCTTGTCCGTGGACCCAATTTAACCATTTGTGTATGTTTGTATTAAATTAAAAATAGTTTTAATTTGAAAATGATTCCATGAAATTAAATAGTGATATTTCATGACACATAAAAATTTTATGAAATTCAAATTTTAGTGTCCATAAATATTTTTTTTGGCCTGGAGGACACATTCATGTCTATTTATTTCTATATTCTTTGTGGCAAAACAGCAGAGTTGAGCAGTAGTGGCAGAGACCATGTAGGGTCCATAGCCTATAGTTCAGAAGTTTTGCTAGAACCTCACTGTGTGTGTGTGTGTGTGTGTGTGTGTGTGTGATAAAAATGCATAAATGGGATTTGGATAATACTGCTTTGTATTTACAGATGTTTCTCTCTGTGTGGATAGTTTTTCTTTTGGTACTGAGGTTAGAATCTAGGGTCTTGCAGATGCTAGATAGGCTCACTTAAACTGAGCTACAACCCTGCACAAGATGTTTCTTCTATATAAATATTCCTACCATAAAATTATTGCTCTGCAGAGTTAGATCTTGGGGAACTCAAAGAGAAATTGAATTTTCAATGTTTATATTCCCCTGACTTACAAACTCTCCTTTTCCCAAATACAATGTAAGTATACACGTGTGCGCATGGTCACGCACACACACACGTGCGCGCGCGCGCGCGCGCACACACACACACACACACACACACACACACACACACACATACACACACACTTTGTCTCCATCCAAGTAAAAAAAAAAAATCTCCACCCAACAGATAAACTGGTCGACCTGTCCATTGGTCACTCTTCTGTTTCAGGGGATACTTTCAAGGCCAGTTTGTCAAACCAAGCTGGAAAAATATGCTAGCTTAAGAGAACAGATGAAAAGGATCTCCCCCAGGATCCCCAGCTCCACCCTACTCGGTTATCCATCTGATGTGTACTTCATGGAGTTTTAACACCAGCAGTCCTCCAATAAAATATTGGAGATTTATTTCAAGACATCTCTTCGTATTGATGAATGTTTAACTTGAATAGCTTCTTGTTTTAAAGTCAAACATGGCATCATTACTATCTTATTTCTGGGATTTTAGCTGCACACAAGGAAATGCTCTATGGGTAGTGGTTTACACAGTTTATTCTTAGACATAGGTGATACCTGAACTGGAGTTTGTTGACCCAGGGAGGCAAGTGCATCCCGGCTATTTCTCTTCCTGCTCCTTCAGCCTTAGGCTTGATAATCTCATGAGAGAAAAGTAGTCACAGCAGCTCTAAGCATCATGTCATCTGATTTAGTTCATAGACAGAGAGCAGAGGGTAACTACTATTGTGATTCCCCTTGCATAACTTTTTTTTTTTTTGTTAGCTTGGAAGCATGTTCTTTCTAGAAACTGAGAATTTCCCCCTTAAAATGTCATGCAATGGCAAAGTCATGGTCATTTCTGTTTTACCTCTCAAACTATGCTAGCAATCAGAATCCAAGTTCTAGTATAGTGGAGGAGAAAGGGAAAAGGAGTTGAAGTATTCAAAATATTGCTTCCTAGTAACTGCTGTTGTCACCCCTTCCTGGTTCTGGAGATAGAGCAGATAGGTATACTCCTGAGCTACATCCTAGGCACTAGATATGTACTTGGAAAGGAACAAAAGAAATACTTGAATTTGGATGATAGCTGTAATTTGTACATCTGAACACGACACTCATATTCTGGTAGAAATATGTTATACTTTGTTTTCTGTGGTCACGACGAAAGTATATGCATTGGAATACTGCCAACAATAACAGAAAAACAAACTTATGTGGTGGAGTTGCATCTCAGTGGTAGAGTGCTTAAGGTTCCCAAAGTTTATCCTCAGAACTGTAAAGCAAGAAGAATACATGTCACAAAATAGCTGAGGGAGGTGGGCAATGTATGGTGGTCCATAATAAATACAGAGAAAGGTTCATTTCTTGATGGCTTAACTGGCTGGGCAGGTCTGTGCTTTTGCTGGCCTATTGAGGTTTGCAAGTTGATTGCCTTCTTGTGGATATATAGTGGTTGCAATACTTCACAGATCACATACTTGCACACAAGACCAATAGTTAGCATGCTTTTTTTCCTTGCTGTCTTGTAACAGAATCCTCCAATTTGTCATTGTTCAAAGTTGTCACTAAATCCCACATTTCCTGAAGCTACCTTACAAGAAGAACCTCCATGGTTGGTCTAGATTTGTAGACTCTGACAAACTGAGCCCAGCCACCTGGTTTTAAAATGTTTTATTAGACCATGGCTTTGTTCATTCATTCACATTTACAAAGCTGCTGGGCCTTGCTTGAAAATGAGGGATATGAATAGTTGTAACTTGGGACATAAGGTCCACCAAAATTTATTAATGAATTTATACCAATGCATGTTTTAGCGTATTATCGATTCTCACCCCTTGGTAAGTATTACGAACAGTGGGGATTTTGTTAGTTCTTTATGTTGAGTGGAGGTGAGGCTATGAGCAAGTGGTAGGAGGAGACCAGAGATACTTGGCTTTTTGCCATGAACAAACATCCTTCTACATGAAGAGTTGTCCCACTTACAATAACAGTGAGGTCCCACATTGACAAGTATTAGCTTCTGTAAGTAAGATTGAACTTTTATTGTGACACAGAGTTTCCAGGTTTCCTTAGCCTCATCATTTCGCCAGCCTTACACATGGCCACCTGAGGCTGTCTCTGCCAAATTAAGACTCTGGGAGGAAAGAAGAGGAAATGACTGTTGGTTAAGCAATCAAGAGCACTGGTGCTAGGAAGCAGAAAGGATTTGCTAAATTGATATCTGGAAGCGACGGTTCCATGGGTTCCTGATAATTATAGCCTGAGTCATTGCCTGATGACAGTGGTTGTCTTTGATAGGGAACAGCTCGTAATGCTTGAGTTCTACAGAATGGCAAAAGTATTTGCCTGCATCCTGTGTGCTGCCGCCTTTGAGTTTACAAGAACTGAAGAGATCTTTTCTTTCCTGCTTTTTCTATGATGAACAAATTATCTCTAACAAGCATGTATTAATCATACAACTGAAAGGAAATTTTTAAGGATCATCATAAACAATTAAGTAATTAAAATAATTTGCTTGGTGTTTATAATAAAACCAATTAAATTCTCAGGCAGCTTTGTTGTTTGGATGCCATATCGAAAAGAGATTCACACCCATGTGTTTTTTTCTTCCTAAGCATTTCACATCAATTGAATATGGTACAACAGACATTTCACACACACACACACACACACACACACACACACACTCCAGTTATGCCCTTTTTCAACATCTGGAGCTACAACTGAGAGCACAGTGATAAATTTGAACTATACCCTTAATATTACCCTGAGTGAGAAGGTTTAACATTCAGGTCTGATGTTTGATGACTGTAGTGCTCTCATTTCTTCTTCTTCTTCTTCTTCTTCTTCTTCTTCTTCTTCTTCTTCTT
>JADRCH010007686.1:4509175-4584965 GCA_019843965.1 Rhynchomys soricoides | reverse complement strand
TTCTTCTTCTTCTTCTTCTTCTTCTTCTTCTTCTTCTTCTTCTTCTTCTTCTTCTTCTTCTTGTTTTGGTCAAAATTCATGTTAACAAGTTTCTTTTGGGGTTGGGTAGATGGCTTGGTCTTGTTGTACAAGTATGAGAACCTGAGTTCAATTCGTAGCACCCTGACATTAATTTGTAAGATCAGGGCAAGTGAGGCACAGATAAAGAGGAGTCCTAGAATGTGGTGGCTAGCTAGGCTAAAGGAAGTGGTTAGATACAGGACAGTGATAAATAAAGAGGTCTGAGGTTCAAGAGATTGCTCAGTGGCTAAGATTACTTGCTGCTCTTGTGAGGACTGGGATTCAGTTTCAGTTCCTACATATCTACTCACAACTATGTGTAACTCTACTTTCTGAAGATTTAATACTCTCTCCTGTCCTCTTCTGGCACCAGCAACACATGTGATGCACATACATGGAGTCAGGCAAAATACTCATACATATAAAAGCAAATGAATATTTAAAACAACCAAACATAAAAAGAAGGATGATGTTTCTGAGAAAGATACCTGAAATAATCCTCTGACCTCTACATGGTTATAAATCAGATATTTTCAACCTGTGGCTTGCAGTCCCTTTGGCAAATCTCTATTTCCAGTACACAACAGTAGTAAAATTACAATTTTGAATTAGCCACAAAAATAATACTGCATGTTGCCACAACATGAGGAACTATATTAAAGGGTCACAGGATTAGGAAGGTTGAGAGCCACCAATCTAGACATATCTGTATAACCCCCACATATATGTACACTCTTTCCCCCAAAATTCATACATACATATATACACACGAAATTTTGTTTTCAATTGTTACATAGCAGGCATGTACAGCCCGTGTGCATACATATGTATATACATATGCACATAAAACTTTAAAATAGAAGTTTCAGCAGGTTTAGTGGCACTTGGCAGGTAGAGATAGAAAGGTCTCTGTCATTTGAGGCCAATCTGGTTCACACAGTGAGTTCTAGCCCAGCATGGGATACATAGTAAGACCTTGTCAAAATAAAAGTTATTAGTAGAATCCAATATAATCTGATGCTCTCTTTTATTCTTTTTCATATTCTTAATCGTGTTGATTTCTCCCAGATCATGATTTCCTCTCCCATTAAATCTCTGCCCATGTTTTTTCTCTCTGGGAGCTTTGTTCTCTTCTTTTACAACGTCTTTCTCCCTTAGGGAACTTCTGTTCTCAGCCATTCATTTATAGTGAGGTTGCTGTTGGGACCTAGCCTGGTCTAATGAAAACACTGGATTTGAAATTTTGAACTTCAGCTGACAAAGAACAGCTTTGTTCTATTGTGAGACACCTTTAGAAATGCCAGTCCAAGACCACATGCAGGTTTAGGTAACAATTCCAGGAGTCTTGTGCCAGCATCTAGTGAAGGGTGAGCCAAAGTAGCCACTCGAATTCTACTTCCAGTAAGGCCAGAGGCCAACATGCTTTGGTAGGTTTGCTTATACAAGCTGTTGTTTTGATTTTTCTTTTTAAAACATTAATTTTAATTTATATATGTTGATGTTTTGCCTGTATGTTTGCCTGTGTATCGCATGTGTGCCTTGTACACATGAAGGCCAGAAGGAGTTACATTCCCTAGAATTGGAACTATAGATGGTTATAAGCCACCATGTGGGTGCTAGGACTTGAACCTGGATCCTCTAGAAGAATAGGCAGTGATCCTTACCATTGATCCATCTCTCTAGCCTCTTGTTTTGTTTGTTTTCTGTTTGTTTGTTTGTTTGTTTGTTTGTTTAATCGTGGCTGAGATTTAAACTCCCCTGAATGGACTCTAAGTAATTCATATTAGCAACTACAGAAAGACTTTACTGTAGTGAGATAGATGTACTGATTCTAAGACAACACTGTATTGGGAAGGCACCTTATCTTTGCATTTGAAGTGGCCTAAGTTTATGCTTTCAGGCCCCCTGTCCTTCTGAAAGCTATTAAATGTCTTCCTCTACCTTGAAGACCATCAAGTTTCTTTGCAACCATTGCTGTAGGCCATCACAGTATGACTCCAAGTTCTATGTTCTTTTAGTGGAGTTTGGCAGTAGAATATATCTATTTTGGGCTGAAGAAGATTTGGAGGATAGATGCAGTCACTTTGGCTAGAATACTACATAAGTAGTGCTGTGTGGTTAAGAAAACACTAGATTTACAGGGACAATGAGTGAGAAACATAACCTTTAATGCACCCCAAAATTTTGTTATGATACATTTGAAGGAAAGATAAGAGGCCAATAAATGATAACACAGTTCTTCACACATTGAATTGTTGAGAAATATGTAAATAATGAGCATGCATATGTCCCTTTCCTTTCAAACCTGGAGTTTGCTTGGGGACGTGGGAGTGGGAAGAGCTGCAGCACATAAGTTGCTGTGGAGGGGTAGAAATAGGAAGCATGGAGATTTGAAGTGGGAGGGGAAGCTGTGATATCAGATGGGAATAGATATGGCTCTTCCTACGCTTTCAACTAAGGTAGCAGGAATGTTGAGAGAGGACACATGCCGGCATGTTTATGTGTGCTTTTAGTGCATGCCTAGGAGGCACTGTCCAGCAAGGTGCAGTTTTCTGAGTCTGCACTGCAGCCCTCCAATGAAACCATGCATAAGCAAACATGAAATATACACTATACTCAAACCATTTCTCATGGATTAGTCCTACTGAAAGAAATTCAATTTATAAAACAAGTGTTACACTTGAACTCACTGTACAACGTAGTGTGCTTCATTATGAGTAGACACATCTCTCTGATGCAGTGAATTTCTGATTCATGGACTGGGGAGATAGCTCAGTGGTTAGAAGTGCTGGCATGCAGTTCTAATGATAGTCCATCTCTGGATCTCCTAAGTTTTCAGGAAAGAACTGAATACTGGGAGTTGTCTTCTGATCTCAATATGTCAACTGTAGCATATCTGCATTTGCATGTATGCACACACACACACACACATGCACATAAGGGATGGGAGAGAGAGAGAGAGAGAGAGAGAGAGAGAGGAGAGAGAGAGAGAGAGAGAGAGAGAGAGAGAGAGAGAGAGAGGCTTAAGTTTTAATTTGTACATGTACATTTTTCTGGCACTGTGTTTATGGCTACCATTATTCAAAACATAGGTAATCTACCTCTAGGTAAAGATGAATGGGCAGTTTGGAAGCTGCTCTTGCTAGAGTAATATGCTGATTTCTTTCTTGTTTGGGTAAGTTCCTCTATATTCTTTCCAGTGTAGCATTTTCTCCTCATTGGTAATCAACACAAATCAAAAATAAACTTCAATGGTTCCTCTGTGGCTTTCAAACTCTTTAATCTGAAGATTGCTCTCTTTTCCTACAACCACTCCAAGATACAAGTACCTTCTTTGAGAGAAAGATAGAAAGGCATCATGTTCTTCAAAGAACCCATGCATCCATAATTTCTGGTACAAAACAGATCAGTTTTACATTGTATTTTAATTGACTGTGTAAGGATGTTGAGGGCCCAAGATATTTGTATTACTCTGAATACTGGTAATTGTAGTGCTTTTTATATTGTTAATCACATAGCATTAGACATGCTGATATTCACAAGAATCAGATTAGAATTGTTACTGATTTTCATTTGAGTATTACTATTATGAACTTTATTGCTAAGATAACATCCTTCTACTTTTAGAGCCTATGGGTGATATTACTCCTAAGGACTTCTAACTCATCCTGGTATCACTGTTCATGCTCCTCCTGTTTAGTTTATACCCTTATGACAAGTGTACTTAGGTCTCCTTGTATCCCCAGAATTCTGATAAGCATCTTGTATACAGTAGCTCAGCTGTTTGATTTTCCAGAATGTTCAATCGGGTAGTGCCTGTCATTATTTCTGTTAGGACACTGAGGGTGTCCTCAGAATCAATCACTATCCATAGAAGAAGTAGAGTCTTTCCTTGTGAGCTCTGTGGATGTGCAGGAATTAATGCTACTTAGGGGTGCTGTCAATCATTTGCCCCTCAGGATCACATGGCCTGCTGTTTACAGTAATGTTATGTCTCTTAGAATAAAGTGCCAAGGATAGTACCCAGAACCTTGTGCATTCTTGTGAAGTGCTGTACCACTGAGTCACACACCCAGCCATCTGTCTCATTTTGTATGACTTAGCATGAATCTTAAGCCTGGTTCATGCTAAGTCTATACTCTAAACCCAAGACATATTCTTAACTCTTCTCTTTTTTGTTTCAAAATAGCATAATTTTTTTTTTAACCACTACCAAAGGAAATGCAGCAGCTGGGATGCCAAAAGCCTCCTAGATAAAAATCTTATTACTTATTCCCACCCCTTTCTTTGGAACCCATACTGTCTTTGTACATTTTGTCTCAGAATTAAATAAATTATGATTTGCTTGTACCAATGGCGATCACCAGATGTCAGAGACTGTAAAAAATAAGAAGATGTGGAAGAGGAAGAGGAGAGGAAGAGGAAGAAGAAGAAAACATAATGTGCATTGTAGAGGCCAATCTTAAATTGCTTGTAAAGTAGTTCTTTTTCTCCTGGGGTAATTACCATTGGGTCTGGTTACTAATTTTCAGTAGCATGAATAATTAAGGTCAGATTGGGAACAAGCACTTAAACTGTAAGCCTGTTTATTGAATTGGTGACAACATGTGGCTGTAAGTTCATCCAAGTATGTTTGAATTCTCAAAATGGCTGACAAAGTATAATTTCAAGGAAGCTGCTGCGGTTTCCTAAGTAAAGGAACTGAGGCTTGAAATGACTGCAGTGCTTTCTCCTTGGAACAGATGTGCTGCATAAGGTGTGCTTGGGAGACCATATACCCACATCCCCACCTCAGTTTTTTTTTTTTCAATAGGAAATTTGATCTAGACTAATCCATAAGCAAATGCATTTTATTTCTTTTTAACAAGTGAGTTACTCCCTGTTTATTGCTTTCCAATGACATTTAAAATTAGTGCCCTTAAAACTGAAGACCACAGGGCCAGGGAGCATTAGTCTGTGTAGCAGTGAGTCACAGTAGTGACAGCATATGCTTTCAGACTCACTGCCCACTACAAGCACCCTGAGAGAAGCATCTGGAGCCTCTCTTCTGCTTCCATCCCAAGCCGCTGGCAAGGCCCCTTCTTGTGGCAAACATGGCATTTTGGGGTAAGGAGATTCCTTTTTAACCTAATGTTCAATGTGCTAATGTCACTAAATGGTATCATCTGATGCACTATTTTGTGTCTGATTTCAAATGTTTGGATGGGCCATAGATCATTACCCACTCATGTCTTCAATTTGGGAGCCTTTTCCATTATTGAAATATCAAGATAGCCCATGTTCTGTAGGAATGTTCCTTCATCTTATCACTATTTTGTTAGTAAAATCTTTCAACATTTTCTTCCTTCTTTCCTTCCTTCCTTCCTTCCTTCCTTCATTCATTCATTCCTTTGGGAACTCACACTACCATACTTTTGGGCTCTAACTCTGTTCTTCATGCCTGCATGACAAGCACTTTATGGAGACCCTGCATTTTCTTCTTAAACACATCCTGAAAATGGAGGAAGAGAAGAGGACACAATTTTTGTGCAGAGGTAAAAATGAACTACAGTGAATGTCTTTAGATGGATTTTGATGATAAATGAAACCATTAGCTTCTAATTAAGGACTTTAGCCTCACAGACTGTGGTAGTCCAACCAGGCATGTTCAAGATCTATTGGGAGTTGTGGCAAAATTCTTCTAGCATGATGAATAGACCAACTAGTCCCATCTTTTCTTTTCCTTCTTCAGAATTGGTATTTGCCTTCTCTGAGCCTCTTTTCCCCCTTTGCTTATAAGTCCATGGTCATTTCATTATTCTCCACAGCCATATATTTTCACAATTGTTTTCTTTGGTCCTATTGATCCTTTCAAAAACAAAAACAAAAAAAAATGGTGTTTTAGACCTGGAGGTATTAAAATTTGATTTGATGTCATCATTCACTTTAGAACCCTGCATGTAGACAAATTGTACCTCTGAGTGTTCATCATTCCCATGTGCCTTTTCCCTCTGAGGCCAGCTCTGCCTAGAGAAAAGCTTCAAGGCCACCATCATGGGCAAACTGTAGGAAAAGCACCACCAGTTTTAATTAAATTATTCTGTCTTGAGCAACCATGAAATTTTAACAGAAACATACAAAAGACACAGGTTTGACTTTGAGTATTATTTTGCAGCTTAATACCAGCAAAAGTCTTGTTTCAAAGGGATTAGGATCATTGAAATAGTTATCAGGGGTCCTAAGGTTTGGCACAGCAAGCAGCCACCTTTGCAGTCTCACAAAATTTGGTTTCTCTTGCAGCAATAGTTTTATACATACATGATCACCATCCATTTGATAGAACCTAGTACCATAGAGAGAGTTGAAGGAGGGTATGTGAATTTCAAGTGATAGCTGCTGAAACCCCCATGGCAAGCCAGCTTACTTGAACTCTTAAAGACTTCCACAATTCAAGCATGGAAGTTGTTTCTGCATCTAATGGATCAAACTTGAAATGCATGCAAAAATAATTTGAGAATAGGCCAGGGTGAAGGCAGGCTTGTGAAATGTTGTGCCAAGATAATATAACAGACTTTACAGGTAAAGCACATCTTAGAGCAATTGGTACTCTGTATCATGTGTACTACATGGACAAACCTAATGTTATTATGATATAAAAGCATACAGTTTACTTGTAAGACTGTTTACATGTATGTGTTTATCCTATGTACATGTCTTGTGCCTATAGAAGCCAGAGGAGGGCCTCAAATCTGCTGGAACTGCAATTATAGATGGTTGTGAATCACATTTAGGTTCTGGGAACCCAGCCTGGATCCTTTGCAAGAGCAAAAAGTACCTTTAACTTCTGAGCTATCTCTCTGGCATCAACACAAGCAATCCTTTAAAAGTAAACAAACTAGGCTTCTCAGAGCAAATAGAAATGCATTGTTTTTTATGCTTGGCCATAATGATTTTGAGTGAGTTACTGCTTTTCAATATAGGGAGAGATGGAACAATTGTGCCTCAGTGGTCAATCTTGACAGTATATGGGGACATTATTTTGGGTTATTACAAATGAGGGGCTAAAAATCATTTCTTGCATAAACACTGAGTGTGCTTTGTATATATATCCAGTAGTGTTGTTGAGGGCACCCCCACACACATAAGCTTGATCTAGCCCCCTAAAATAAGTAATGGCAACTATGTAGAACCAGCCATACAGGTTGAGAATAGGCATAGCTCATAATTGGATGATGTATGGGACTTTGAATGAATTTATAGAGCAATATACCTCACTCCTCTGAATCTTTTTTTGTATTCTGTTGACATAGGGTCTTTCTACGTAGTCTTAGCTGATTTGGAACTTGCTTGTAGATCAGGCTGACCACAAACTCATAGAGATCTGCCTGCTTCTGCCCCTCTACACACCATCTTTGAATTGGATTTGCATAATGAAAGAAAAGTGAACCTCAACTGGAATTTTCTAACTTAAATAAAAGTAAGCCAGTTTTGAAATATTAAAGCAAAACAAAACAACAGCAAAACAGCAGTGGTCTGTGATATAGTTTAGGTGTCACAATGCATACCCAAAATGCATGTAACCCTGGGTTTAATCCTTAGCACTTTATAAATTGTGAATGATGATGTATGCCCGTTATCATAGCACTTAAAAAGTAGGTGGAGACAGGAGGATTTGAAGATGCAGAACCTCTCTTAGTCATGTATCAAGCTGGCAGCTAGCCTGGATTCCAGGAGACTCTGTATTTAAATAAAAAACCTACCAAGTACAGTATATACAGAATTTCATATGTAGACAATTTATTGTGTGACCAGTAAGCATAGGAATAGAAAGGCTTGAAAGTGGGAAAATAGATCTATTAGAAAATAAGTTTCATAAAGTTATTTAGTACCCCTGTGAGATTTTTAGAGGACAAAGTCACTGACTTTATTAGGTGTTATTTCACTTCAAAGTGTTTCTTTCATCTTCTTTGGCATAGCATAACCTAGTATAGTGATTACGCCTATCATTTATTATGAGACCCACATTTTAACTCATACCTGAATATAGCTTTCTAGTCATTTTGTACAAGTGATTGGCTCTAAGTAGGGAAGAAAGAAATGGTAGTAACCTGAAGTGTCAGTTTATTTCCTAGGACTGGCCAATGCCAATATTACTGGCATGCGTTCTGAATTCCTTTTGGATTGGAAAGGCCATTGAATGCTAGGTATCTTAATGTGTGTCTTACAAACATTCAGACAGTATTTTGTCAATTAGATGATAGCTTTGCAGAGTGCTCTGTAATCCAAATCTACTTCACTGACTGTTTTGATCTTTTATTTTTTTAACGGTTTGACAGAGTGGGAGTACATGAAGTTGGGAAGGTGACACATTGCTGGGGAGGACTGGGAGAAAGGTGGAAGAGGAAAAATGGCAATAAGTTTCATCAAAATATAGTATAGACATGTATGAATTACTCAAAATATCTAGAGAATTAAAAATCGATTGGGCTTATATGATGTCTCAGTAGGTAATAGATTTGCTGCCCAATAATGCAAGCCTAGCAACCTGAGTTTGGTCCCTGGAACCCACACAAAGATGGAGGGACAAAAACAATGACTTCATATGCTGACTGGCATACCTGCACTGTTGCACACATGCTCACACATATGCATCAAGCATACACACAGGAAGTAATAAAACTAAAGTCACGGAGAACAAAGCTATACATGTTTCCATTTATATACTCACTTTCTTGATACATTGGCTGAATTATTACAAAAGAAACTCTATGGTCTATAATTTACCAGCAAAAGTTTGACAAAATTAGCCTCTTTACCTCTGGAGTTCATTTTAAAGGCAGTATACATTTTAATTATATAACATTTGTACATACAAAAAGAGTGGATTGTATACAAGCAAAGAACCTAAACAAAAAGAGTGGATTGTACCCAAACAACCTAGCTGAGATTTTCCTTAAATCATTTTTGTATGCCTTTGTGCACATACCTCCACGTACTCATTTGCACATGCTTAATATGTTTACTTACATCCATGGTTCCCTTTGCACCTTTGCATGTGTGTGTGTGGAAGACAGAGAAAAACCTTGAGTGTCATTACTAAGGCCCCATCTACCTTTCCTTTTATGGGGCATAGTTTTTCAATGGCCTGCAAGTTGCCAAGTTGGGTGGTTGGTTGGCCAGAAAGCCACAGGAAGCCTGTCCCATGTTTCTACTTCCCCGACACTGGAGTTAACAGTATATGTTACCATGCTCAGCTTTTTTTTCACATAGAATCTGGGACTCAAACTCATGTCCTCATGGAAGGATTGTAATGACTGAGTGCTCTCTCAAACCCCATAAAACATGACATTTTATACAAATATCAAACTTGACAGACAAACACAGATTCAAAACTGAAATCAAAACCCTGGTTTCCTAGAAAATACAGTTAGTGCTGTCATGAAAAACATTAGTGATGCCCTACTTTTTGAATGAATATTTCATTTGGGCCCGTGGATTTTTCTTGTGGGCCACTGAAACCCATTTAATGGAGGCACTTGATCTATCTAGAAGTTTTCCACAAATATCTTTTTTCTCAGGGAGAACCAGATCTCTTATTTTTTCCTTAGATAATCTTTAAATATACTTGTGTAGTGTTTGATGGTATATTAGTAAATAACAGATTGTGTATATGACAGTGGTCTCTTGAGATTATCACCTAGTGATATTGTACCCATCTTAGTTTGTGTTAGTACATCTGTAGTGTTTACATAATGATAGACTCACTCAGCAACATGGTTTTCAAAATATATTCCCATCATTAGGAGGTACACAACCATGGCTGCCTGAAAAGGGAGTGAAGTTCTAGTTGTTCATCAGTGACTGGGGAACAACAAACCATTCGTGCTTGCTCTAAGAAAGCAGAGGTGTATAAGCTCTAGTCATTAGAAGTTGAAGCAGGAGATTTTGTTACTTAATTGTAGTACTGACAGTTGAAACCATAACCTCGGTGTATGCTTGCCAGAGGTCCTCATATTGAGCTATACATCTATCCAGGAACCTAGAGCCATTCAAATACTTAAGGGTGTATGCAGCATGGACTCTATGAACTATGCATGGTAGCCTTTGTGTTTCCCAGTGGATGAAGCAGATTGCTTTCTTGTTAACTGAGGGGAGAAAAGATAGAAAGACTCCAGTAGCAGTGTCATTTGGGTCCTGTAGGCCAACCATTATGTGTATGCTTGAGATCCTCTGTTTCAAACATCTTTATGAATAGTTATTATCATACCCCATAGAAGTGCTCATCATCAATCTCTGGCTTCCAAGTCATTTGGCATCTCTGGAAAACTCTGTGAGTCTGTCTGGTTGGGTAATGATTGGAAGAGATGGATGAACTTGATTTCTGAAGATCCAGCAACTTGACCTTGGAGACAAAACTCAGTTCATGCTTCTGTAGCCACTGGGTCCCATGTGAACTCTAGTATCTCTCTCTCTCTCTCTCTCTCTCTCTCTCTCTCTCTCTCTCTCTCTCTCTCTCCATCCCTCCCTCCTTCTCTCCCTCCCACTTTCCTTCCCTCCTTCCCTCTCACTTTTCTTCCCTCCCTCTCTCCCACTTTCCTTCCCTCCCCCCCCCTTCTGTGGAGCAGTGGTCTGTGACAGGCAGTCTGGCACCCGGTTGAGCACAGGCATAAACTCTGGGCGACCCAGCGGAATCCACAAGGGACTGGAAACATTATGCCAACACTCCTGGGAGGCTTTTGGCTCTGGTCACAGTCATGTACCACCCCTCCTCAGGTAGAGGCATGGCCACACAGCCCCAAGCCATCCCCATGTTAATGAGACACATAGAGGCTTAGCCATGCCCCTTCCCAGTTACTATATATGCCTCGCCTCTCCCAGAGGGGTGGGAGGTACAATTCCATCCACGCTACTCTCCACACAATGAAAATAAATGTCTTAGAATTATGGACTGTATCTTCATCTGGACCCACTGTGGGAAGAGAGGGATCAGGCCCTTGTTTAGGGAACCCTGGCTAATCTCTTGCCAAGGGAATCCCAGTGCTCCCAGATGGTACCCATTCACCCAAGCCTAAGCATCTAGCCCGGTGCCCCAAGCCACAGAGACCCCCCAGCTGTGCTCCAGCTAGCCCATCTGTGGCACCCTACTGAGTCTGCAGTGCCCCAGGCTAGAGAACCCATGGAGATGGCTGCCAAGTGTTCCCTGGGAATGGCCCCCTCCCCCACCCATGGGCAGGGCCCGCAAAAGCTTCCCACAGCCCCCACCTGCCCGTTGGACTGTGTGGGAAGACTCTTGGCCACTTCTCACGTGTCTCCTGTCCCACCCAGAGCCGCAGCACCTGGGACAGACACGTGGGGCTTCTTTCCACCACGCCAGGCTTGTTTCCACACCCTCCAATTTCTTCCATATAACACCAGTGTCTTGTGCATTAGAAAGCCTTGCTTGGATTCCACAATGTGAACTCTTCAAGTGGCTTTCTGTCACTGGCCTGCATGGTAGACATGAACCTAGTGAGCAAGGGTTTCCCCTTATTCTCTGACTTCTAGTTTGTAGTACCATGCTTCATACAGCCTTCCACGGCCAATCAATGGTTTATTACAAAACATCTGAGTGTCTGTTAGACACTTGGTTCTTCCCCATCTTAGGGCCACCCCAACAATTTTTGGATCTACAAACTTGTTTATATTTCCCCAAGATTTGGGATAAGACCTCACAACTCTCTCCCTCTCCTTTGATGTGGCCCTTCTACAAAATAAAACAGGCACAGAAAGGATCCACACAAGAAAGGGGCTGAGCAGGAACAGTCAGTTTTGAAATGTTATCAGGTAAGAACTGGATGTCTGAGTAAGGCCTTTCTATCAATTATACGTCCAGTTTGGAGCACAAGTTCTATTTATTCTTATTTTCATTTTATTTATTTATTTATTTATTCTTCTTTTTTATTGCTTCATGACTGACATGGTTATATAAGCAGCTTTCAAAATAAGACATAAAACTTTCAATTCTCTCATCTTTTGCTTTTATGAGATCCTGGAGGCCTTTTTAAAGAACTCAGGCTATTGAGTGCAGCAAAGAAGGAGGTGGGGAGAGACATCAGCTGCAGTTTAGAGTACAGCTCGATATGTATGCTTCTTACTTGCATGTTCAGGTTGAAGAGCTTCCTTATAACTTGGAAAAAAAACTTGGGATAAAAGCCAAGGTTGCAGGGCAGCAGTAGTTACAGATTCTTTTTCCTTTTTTCTTTTTCAAAGCCAAAACCAAACCAAACAAAAGGCACTTAGGACTCAGAATCTAAAACCTGGTGGAGGTGTTAACCATAAAAACTAGTGAATACTGAGCCATTGCCTTCCCCAGAGTCTCCAGAACCTGAGGGGAGTCAGGTGGTTGCTTAGGGTTATCAACTTGTAGAAATAGGAAAGGTCATATCAATAGTTACCAGAGACTTGGGGATGAAAGAAAAGACAGAATAGTGTAACCATATCTGTCTATCCAGAGCTAGGGTCACTCTTTGAGCTCCTGCTCACTCCCAGAGGATCCCTCTTTGTAAAACCACAAGGTGGGATCCTACTATCCTCCCTAAACACACACACACACACACACACACACACACACACACACACACATCTATTGTTCCCTAGTCATACAGCTCTCTCCTTTCCTCTGCATTCTCAGCTGGTGTAGTCCTATGTCCCTTCATTATTGTCCTGCCATACATAGGACATCTTTAGAATAGATTAGGTCAATGCTGAGCCAGCAGAAACTAGTTCCTTTGTTAAGGTCTTTTCTGGGATAAATGAAGTTCAGATAGCATGGCATAATGGAAGTGCCTCTTCTAGTCTTCTGTTCTTGGAAACTACAGTATGCCATGCTATCCAAACATTTTTTCTCTGTATAGGTAGAAAAATCCAAGGGGGGCATGTAAAACTCACAGACTGCCCCCTCCCTCCCTTTCTCCCTCTGCAGGTTTTTAATGAGTAGGTTGCGTGGGGGTGAATGTCATCTTTAAGAAGTTTCCAAAAGCTGCTAATTCTAGATTTTTGATGACCACACCTTGAAAACCAAGAAGAAAACAGAAAAGCAGATAACGATAAAGACTAAGAAATGAAAGAGGCTCAGTGTGGCTGGTCTGGCAAGGTCTGTTAAATTCACACAGCATCTAGACTGTGGCTAGAGGACAGTCAAATCCATTATAGAAAGAAACCTTTATATTCAGTGCAGTTCAAGGTCTGAAGACCCAGCTACTGGGATGCAGGAGACTGAAGTGACATCTTGAGCTCATGAGTTCAATGCCAGCCCAGATAACACAATCTTTGAATGAAAAATTCAAAAGATAAAAGAAACCTTTCGTTGGAATGTGACTGCCTACCGCTGTGTTCTTATTCTCATCCATCAGTTTGGCATTTCAGATATTCCTTTGCTAATTATTATTTCTACTTCCCATTTGCATGACTTAAAGACCCATTCAAGTAACTTGCCAAAAATGTAATACTCTGTCCAGAACATGTATTAATCCTCTACCCAGAACAACCCAAAATTGCTACAACTCTTGGTGCTAAGAATATAAAAATCCCAAAATCTATGGAAGTGGGGGTCTTTCTATGATGAGGAAGCCTCAAATATCATTTTCTTATGCTGGATGAGGCAAGAGATTAAAATATATTACCGTATCTTGTTTATACACTGGAATAGTAAGTTAAATCCAGTTTGCTCTCCAGGCACTTTGCTCTCCAGGCACTGTATTTGCAACATGACAGAGCTGGCTTTTTTCAACTGACTACAGTGAGAGGCAGTTCCAAGATTTATCCTATAGATGTGTTTGTACTTCTTGCTCCAAGCATTCTTCACTTTGCCCTGTGGTCTCACGCCACTGACGCCAGAAAAAAAAAATGGATTTCACATTCTAGTTCAGGGAAAACCAACTGAAGAGAGTAAGAGGTCATCTGAAGTACAAATATGGGTGTTTTTGGAAATCTCCTATTTCTCTTATTAAATCAAATTCAATCTGACCTAGTCACTATCTGCCTGACAGGTGGAATGTGCAGGGGAGAGGTTTCCTGTTTATACCCATAAAATAGTTTGAGAATCCCAGGGAACAAGTACACTAGGGAGATAAACTGAAGGCTTTTGGCCTCCATGCATCATGGTTGATGCATGGAGGCACTCATGGTGCAAGAAGGTTTCAGAAGATGGGTACCTCTTGTGGTCCTCAGTTGTCCCTGATGAGCTTGGAGTCTTGGTGTTCCCTGAAGCACCCAACGTCCTTTTCTAAGCTACCACTTAGAAAGACTCAGAAGACTTGCGTTCCCTCCTCTGTGGCTGAGAACAGACCTTCAGTACTCCACTGTACTTACAGTTCACTGACCCCGGTCTAGTGCCCAGTCTTGAGGCTTTATTCTTCCTTGATCTATCAACATTTAAAGAGACTCTTTCCAGCTCAAGGGCTTTACAGAGTTCTGGATGAGCAAGCTCACTCTAGAAAAGGCCAGATAATGTGCATTTATTTTTGTTTTGAAGGTCTTATGTTCTTTTTATGGTTCCTTGAATTAGGGTAGCAAGTAGTACAGCATATCTCTCTGCTTCTACTTCTCAAGTTCTGGGATTCCAAGTGTGAGATACCATACCTTGGAAGAAATTGCTTTGGTTGATTTTTGTGTGTGTTCTGAACCAGGATGGAAGCTTCTAGACTGGATTTTGCGTTCTTTGAACTTTTGTTTCTAACATGTATTTTGTAATAACATATTTATATATTAAAGATGGGGTTAGGAGTGAACAAATAAGTATACCCAAGACTGGTAGGCATGCATTGGAGTAGGCAGGAAATGAGAGGCACTGGCAGAGATTGCCAGTGTTTACATATTGTTTTTCCAACTTTATTTTCATTAGTGATATACCATAGATTTATTTTGCCTCATTTTAGTTCCTACATCTAAGTGGTGTACTTACTAGTTGATACCTATTAAGTGTTGTGGGCTAGTGGTTCTCAAACTATGCACCCCCAGTTAGTTTCATAAGCTCCATTTTCATATGTAACTTCTTCAGACTCACTGAGTCAGAAACTTGGTTGGTATTGTATCTAGACTCTCTAGGTAATTCTAATCATTGCTGCAGTTTAAAGACTTACTCATTTTTGTTTTATGTGTATGAGGGTTTTATCAGTGTCCATGTTATTTATGACACATGAGTGCATAGTGCCTGCAGAGGCTGGAAGAGAGGGGTGAGATTCCCTGGAAGTGGAGTTACAGTTTGTGAGCTGCTATTTGGTACTTGGAACTAAACCAGGTCCTATGAAAGAGCAAGTGCTTTTAATTGCCGAGCCATCTCTCCAGTCCTATACCCAGTACTCTCTAAGCACCCAAGCACCAAGGTTTAAAAGCCAATGTAAGACTATTGCTCCTCAAACTTAGTTTCACACTGAAACCATGTGGGGAATTTCAAAAAAAATGAAAAAGCCTGTGCCCCACTAAGCAATGCTCTGGGAATCATTATTAACTGATATCCTGGAAAATAAAGAGTCCTGATTGATTGTATTTGCTCATTTCATCTTGTAAAGACTCTCACTAATGCCAGGGTAAAGCTGATGGTACTGAATAGAGCAGGGAAGACATGTAGGCTGCCAGCTCTTGGGAAATTTAGGAGTCAAGCAAGCTTTAGACTAATTGATCTAGGTTGGGACTTGGATCTCAGGGTTTGTTACCATCCCTTCCCCATGCCAGGTGACTCCAATATGGAATAGAAGTGATGTGAATTTGATATGAACCTAATTCCACTCACCCAACCATGAGTAAAAGTATCTCATGCTCCCTTGTTTTAATTACCTCTGTACTTTGGCAGTGACAAACCCTGCTCTGTAGGGAAATCACTGCTTTTTTCAAACCAGAAAGAATAGCTGTGTAGGAATATTATGACAACTATATTTTCCCCTCTAACATACTTCTGTAAAGACAAGGCCAAATATGATAGTAAAATACATATAATTAAAATGAGATATTATTCAGTCAGTCACTTAAGTAAACATTTTATATCATAATGTAAGTATGAGATAATTTTTCAATACTATACAATTTTATGGAAGTTTTATGTATGTTGTAAAAATTGGTCTCAGGTATTCTAAAATCTTTCATTATCATGGTACCTAAACTTAAAATAATACTGCTGTATATCCAAAATAGTAGAATGGACAACAATTGTGATGTCTGGTTTTGCTAAAAGACAAAGAAAATACCATGACATTTGGCATTTAAGAAAAACTCACATAGTATGAAAGATAGACTATTAGGTGATTTTTCTGTTCTCTGTTTTGCCATTGTCATGCCCGGAAAATGCAATTTCTCACATCCTTGGAAAGAAAAATGGCTTAATAAGTGCAACAAATATGTAATTGATTAAAGCTAAAATGAATCATTTATTCTAGTATGACATTCAGGTTTTGTGGATGAATAAAAATAAAAAGCTATTAGGAGTAGCTTATTTTTCATGTACTTAGATGAAATCATCACTTAATACAAAGATGCTTTTTAATTGGTGTCCATTAAACACAAATAAATCTGGGAACCTCATCTACTGAATTGTAGGTGATGGTGATTCAGTTGCTCTTAAACCAACAATCCATTGTGAAATATTCATGTTATATGAGAAGAGGGATAATAGATGTGGATGCATGGAAGTGCATTAACTTATTCTCTCTACTCTTGGGTATCTTTTAAGTTTTCCATAAATCCTTTAAATATTCATGATAGGCATATTGTTTATACCTGTTATGCCATGCAAACGTGGAAGAAAACATAGGAGACAGTTACAGCTTTCAAGAATCAAGGGAAAATGATACTTTCTAGCTCACTTACCTACGACTCCATATTCACAATTTTCCAAGATGAATGAATCTTACTGCTTCTACGTGCCCACATTCAGAAAAGTAATTTTTAAAAAGGTATTTATGTTAGCTGGGTGGTGATAACACATGCCTTTAATCCCAACATTGGGGAAACAGAGACAGGAGAAGCTCTGAGTTCAAGCCCAGCCTGGTCTATAAAGGGAGTTCCAGGACAGCCAGGGCTATACAGAGAAACCCTGTCTTAAAAATAAAAGCAAAATAAATGTTATTTTTATGCATGTGTTTTCCTTCATATATGTCTATGTATCATGTGAATGCAGAAAACACAGAAATCAGAAGAGGGCATCAGATCCCTTGGAACTGGAGATGGAATTTACATAGTGGTTACCACTATGTAAGTGGGAGGAGGGAGCTAAACCTTAGTTCTTTTCAAGAGCGGCAAGTGCTCTTAACCTCTGAGTCATCTCACCAACCCCAGAAAAGCAATTTTAATAGAACTATTTACAAACTCTTACCTGCCACTCTATGTTCCTAAACTTGATATAGTGTGCATATTTTAACCTTTACTGTTATTTCATGTTAACTATCAACTACGGTGTAAATCTGAACTGTGCTGTCTATGGTGATTACCTTAAAGTCTGTTGATGCAATAAAGAAACTTTACTGAGTCTACTGAATGATGGGCTAGGCTACACATTGGTGTCATGCCAGTAGAAACAGGCAAAAAGGTCTCAAAACTATGTTCTGGTAGTTGATTGCAAATAAATTTTACTCCTTTGTCCCCTCTTTCTGAAGATTTTTGCTTTTCTTATGTCTTCATTTGCCTACTGTTATAGTCTGGTTCTTTATTTCCCAGCAATCTCACATTAAAGCTATCAAACTAAATTTTAAAAAAGTGTGAGCGAGATTATTTGAAGAATGTTAGTCCTGGGGCTAAGGAGGTAGCTTAGTGGTTCAGATGACCCAGTTTCAAGTCTCACTATCTACATGGCAGCTTACAACCATATGTAAATTCAGTTCCTGGAGACCTAACACCTTCTCCTATTCTCTGAGAGTACTTCATGTGTGTGGTGCATATACATCATACAGCCAAATACTCATATACATAAATTAAAAAATAATCTTTTCTTTAAGAAAAAAGAATGTGCCAGGCAGTGGTGGTGCACACCTTTCATCCCAGCACTCGGGAGGCAGAAGCAGGTGGATTTCTGAGTTCGAGGCCAGCCTGGTCTACAGAGTGAGTTCGAGTATATCCAAACTATGGGCTTGTTCAAAGGTGTGTAAGACAGAGGGAATTTTCAAAAGTAAATGTGAGAGATTATATTAGATATTTTAAAACTATTGTCCCTGGCTAGAGTGATAATAACAGGAGTGGTAGAGGTCGAAGGTTGATAGTTGCAGCCCTTGGAGAACTACATTTTGTGTAGAGTGTGGTAGACTCTGTTTTTATGGTACTTGGAAAGTCTTGTGATAGCTACTACCAAGAAACCAGAAGTGAGGACCCTTTCTTCATTATCTGCCAATGGTTAGTTTCTTCTCTCAGGGTTAACATATGTGACTGTATTGTTTTTCTTATCACTTCCGTATTTCCTTCACAAAATAGAAGCCCTAAGGTGGCCTCTTGGGGAGATGATTTGATCAAGAGGAGAGGACCCTCTGTAAAGAGATTAGTGCCCTTATAAAGGAGGCCTGAGGGAAATGTTTGCCTCTCTGCCACCTAAGGCTGCAGCAGGAGAGGAGCATCTTTGAAGCAGAGGACAATGTCTTTCTAGGTACTGATGCTGCAGATGCCTTGTTTGACCTTGGACTTCCAGAATTGTGAGAAATAAATTTATGTTTTTTTTTAAATTGCCCATTGCAAGGCATTTTGTTATAAATGGAACATGACAACTACCCTGAATATTTTAATGTAATACTTTATTAATTCTTTGAGAATTGTATATTATATATTTGGATCATATTCGCTTTCTACTCTCTCCCTTTACTCCTAGCTCCACTCTTACCTCCCTACCTCTCTCCAATTTTGTATTCTCTTTTTACATATAAAAGCATAAACTTTTAAGAGTTGTAATCTGGCATTCAGGTTACTGTCAGTCTGGTCTTCATAATAGGCCAATGATAGTTTTATTATAAATTTGTATAAAATAAGAAATATTAAAATTTGAGAAAATGTTTGAGATGCTAGTTGAGTAGTACTTATATTTTGTTGTTTGTAGTTAGCCAAGATGTCTAGATGAATGAATCCTCTACTTAACAATTTATAAATGGTGTATTCTATATGCTAAGAACTATGCTAGAAGTGATGAATGCTGAGTATAAAGCAAAATTACTTTGTATGGTCTAAAAGCTAAGAGTAGGTATATGTGATGGTTAATATTAGTTGTCAATATGACAGGATCTAGAACAGTGGTTCTCAACCTTCCTAATGCTGGGACTCCTTCATATAGTTTCTCATGTTATTGTGATCCTCAACCATAAAATTGTTTTGTTGCTGTTTTATAATTGTAATTTTGTGACAGTTATGAATTATAATATAAATATATGTTATGGAGATTGTTTTAGACACCCCCCCCGAAGTGATATTTCCAATCACAGGTTGAGAACCACTGATCTAGAATCATTTCAGAGACTCGTCTCTAGGTATGAGAGTGAGATAGTTGATAGATTGAGTTAACTGAGATAAGAAGACCCATCCCATGGGCTTGTACCCTAGACTATAAAAATGAAAACAAGACAGACAAACTGAGTGTCAGCATTCATCCATTTCTGATTCCTGAGTCTGGGCCCAATGTAGCCACTGCTTCAAGTTCTTGCAATACTTTCCCAACTATGATAGACTGGATCCTTAAATGATAAATCAGAGTAATTCCTTCCTCTTTTAAGTTGTTTTTGTCAGGTATTTTGTGGCAGCAATGAGAAAAGTAACTATTACAGTAAGAATCCTTGTGCGTGAGGACATCATACAGATTGAGGGCAAGGTGTGGGAATCTACAGGAGCAAAGGGTATATTTCATTGTGGAATAAAGTTTGATGTGCTTCTGAGCCATATACATGCAAAGAAATGAGAAGCAGTTGGAATTCCCATTATCTATTGTTGGATGACAAAGCACTATGACAATTAATGGCTTAGAAAACAACAGTTTATTATTTCCTACATCCCAATGGCTTTTCTGGGCAGTTCTATTGTTGGTTTTGCCTCCTTTCTCTGTCTCTTTTATCTGTCTCATTGATCTGTGGCACAGTTAATTAGAAAGGTCCAGAAAATCTCAGGGATATGTTTTCTAGTTGTTTCTAGATGCGAACACTTCTTCTAATGGTCATTGTCCTTCCAACACAGTGGATGGGCCTCATACCTTAGAGGATGCTCTCCAGACAGGTGGCAATGTGATGTGTGTAGAACTCTGAAGCTTCTTAAGACCCAGCTTTGAAAGATACTGTACATCATTTTTTACAAGACCAGTCCAGATCTGAGGGCCTAGAAAGTAGACTCCTCATGTAATGGCAGGAACAAGAAAATCACCTTGCACTGCACATTCTCACACAAACTTGGAAGAATCCATGACTACATTTTGTAATGTGCCACAGCTACATAGCTCTCTCTAAATTCAATAAAGTAACTTGGACATTGGAAAGCTGGAGGTTATCAAGGAATAAGTTAGGGATAAATCCTGACTACACACCACAATATGAAAAACAGGGAGTAATTTTCATTTGTTCCATTTGAAATAAAATGTCACTTAATTAACAAAAATTCAGTTATTCTAGAATCTTGAGTGGGAGAATATAGCCTTATGGTGAAACAAAGTTTACTGGATACCATGGACTGAAAAATTCAACCTTGCTTCCTGAAATGAGTCCATAAAAAGCAAACAACAAATTAGCATTCAATCTCTTGTCTTACCTACTATGTCCAGTGCCCCAACAGGGATTTATTATGTGCAATGAAGAATTTGTAATGAAATTAAAACTCAATACATTTCTAAATTTCATCTACTATGTTGTAGTTTACTCACTGTCCTCTCACCAACTTTGATTTGACTTTTAAGTTGTAGTCTACCTTAGTGGACATGCTGTAGCCAATGCCCGTTGAGTTCACAGTTAGGGTGTGAATTCATGATGATGAAGGTGATGGTGATGATTAATGATGAAGATAAAGATGATTATTTTACAGATTGACTTGCACAGGCTACACCAGTCTTGTAACCACTGAGCTGTATTGCCAGATCTCAGTCTGGATGTTGTTGAGCTGTGTAGTACCTGCAGTATTAAAATCCTGAAAATGGAATGAAATGTGACTAGAAGGAACCAGGGTCTAAGAACAGTGCTGATTTTTGAGCAGATCTGAATTATCAGTATCTTTAAGTGAAGGTCTGTCATGTGTCAGACAGTAGGATTTAAGTGAGTAATTCTAGAAATTAGAACTAGAATTAGTAGGACTCAAAGTTGAACTTAGAAAAATATTATATTTTCTTTAAAATGGATCTCCCCATAAAGTAGTGAGTTTTGCATAAGCCATGGGCTATAGAAAAAGGAGCTGGTTGTTCTAGGATTGACTGATAAGTTCGAATGATAATCATATCAATTGTTGGTACCCTAGTGGAGATTATAAGAAAGTTACATATGGAAAAATCTTAAGCCAATCCAGTGCAGACAAGAAAAGTGGATGTTAGTCTCCATAATGGAAAGTTCCCAAGAGAAGTCTAATTTTGATTGTGACAGTCATTCAAAGTCAGTATGTAGGATAGCTGCACATTTTCTTCCTCCTAGTATAAAATGAAAGTGTGATGTCCCGTTTTAAAAATAAAAATTAAGTAGCATTCACCACTGTTTTTCTCAGGCTACTTTACTTTCTAACTACCCCCTCCCCCCCCCGGGCAGCTTAAGCTTTATTTATCATATCTACAAAAGAGGGTTCTTCTATTTGGTGATACTGGCCAATGATATATCACCTATGATAGATTTTTCTCAACTGTGAACCCAAGTCCATGGTGAAAGCCTCTTTGGCTAGCCATAGGTGACACATACATCTCTGGAACTCTGGGTAGAGTCACCGATATTGTATTAATAAAGATTAAAGTGTGGAATAGTTCTGACATTAAATATGGGGTGGGGAGGTATCTTAAGGAAGAATAAGAGGATGGTAGCTAGAGAGATGGATCAGCAGTTAAGAGCACTGTTTGCTCTTCTAGAGGACCAAGGTTTAAGTTCCAGCAACCACATGAAAGTTCATAGATATTGGTAACTCTAGTCTAAGGATACATAATGGCCATTTCTAGCCTCTGCTGGCACTATAGATACAAGGTACACATACATATACATAGACAAGACACATTTATATATAAAATGGGAAAAAAGGAAAGATTAATTGGTCCAGCACTTGATGTCTCTTTTGTTTAGCAAATGATAACAAGTCATTTGGAAGAACTGACTCAAACTAAGAAAATATCTTTAAATTTTTTTGATATTATACTATAATTATAACATTCATCTGATCCCTTTCTTCCCTCCAACCCACCACATATACCCTCTCCTTGGTCTTTTAAATCCATTCCCTCTTCTTTATTATTATTTCATGAATATATGTATATACATATATATTCCTAGATATAGCCTGCTCAATCCATTTGCTGTTATTGTATGTATGTAGGGCTGAATATTTGGTATTGAATAACCAATTCTTATGCTCTTCCCTGGGGAAGACCATTTTTCGAGCTCTGAGCATTCTTCACTTGTCTGTAGTTCTTTGTGCCGGGTTGAGGCCTAATGGGCTTTATCCCATCCACTTTAGCAGGTCCAATCATGCTGTCATTGTTCAGCTTATGTTTAGGCAGTCATGTGAGCTAGACTTTATGGATATAGCTTCTGACATTCCTAGGAAACACAACCTCACAAAAAATTCCCTGGTCCTTTGGCTCATTAAGGCTACCTACCTCTTCTTCAACAATGATTCCTGAGCTTTAGGTGTGGGAGTGTTCCACAAATATATCCATTGGGACTGAGCTCTACAACTTTGCATTTTATTTGGCTGTGGTTTTCTGTAATGTTGCAAAGAGACATTTTCTTGATGAAGTGTGAGGACTACATATATCTGTGGGTATAGAATAAATGTTTATATTGTTGTTAGGGATTATGCTGGTTTAGTAAAGGTACTTGACTTCACGAGCACTGAGTAGTTAGCTACAATTCCAGTGCTAGGAATAGTTTCTCTCTTGTTGAGTGTATCTTAAGTCCAACTAAAAAGCTGTTGGTTGTTGCCAAGGCATAGGTGCCACTAATGTACCCTTAGGGTTACAGTGGTCATAGATGTGGTTCATGAGTGTCTTAGTTGGGTATAACTGTTGGTTATCTCTCTCTAACGTAGTCCTTATGAACAGACTTTCAGCTCAGTCTCTAAATCCTGTTTCTGAATTATATGGGACTTACATTCCAACTCTACCTGGCAACCAAGGGCAACAGGAATATCCTGTATATCTTGGTGATCTCTTGCATAGTCCTAGGTAACAACTCAAAAGGGGGCTCCTCATGTTTTGGGGTGTTTTTGTCTTGTTTTGTTTTTTAAGGTGGTCTTTGGCTCATGGAGGGAGCATTGTCAACAAAGATGAATAAAGTTCACTAAAACTATGTGTTTATTTATACATAATTATATACATTATATGGTGGTTTTCTTTGGTAAAGTTAATAGTGTGATTCCTTATGACTTTTACAGATACCCTTAATACAATTTTATCATCCTATCTTCTTTGTCTGTGCTTACCTCTCTCTCCTTCTTCAAAGAGACCATGTTTCCCACTTCCCCAATCAGGACACTTTTACATTGAGATTCTTCTCTTTATTGCTTCTCAACCCCTTCATCCTAAGAATGGTCCTGTTTAACTTTCCTGGTTTCTGTAATTATTCCAGGCTATATACTCATACCTGAACATTAAAAGAAAAAGAATCCTCAAGTGAAAAAATAACATGTAACATTTGTCTTTCTGGGTCTACATTACCTCCTTCAATATGATCTTTTTGACCTCCATTCTTTTACTTGCAAAGTTCATGATTTCATTTTTTAAGAAAATATCTTAATATTGAAATCTTGGCTATAGAATGCATTTCAATATTGAATGTTAAATTCCATTCTTTAGGTGCTTATTACAACTTTCTCATGGGATATGTACTTAATATAATGTTTGTGTGTTTCGTATGCCCTTCTTAACAACTGTATATCATGATTCTTTGATCTGGCATTTCTTCTTTGCTTTGAGATATTGTATGCCAATGATCAATATTCCACAGAGCTTAATTATGTTTTCCATGTCTACTTTCCATTCTTTGGAAACATATATATTTCTGTGTGTGCCTGTGTGTGTGTGTGTGTGTGTGTGTGTGCGCGTGTGTGTGTGTAAGTGTGTTGAGGTTCCTTTGTCCAGTTCTTTCTGCTGAACTATCCCAAAGTTTAATGAACTGTGTTAAAAGTTGACAAGTTTTGGTGAAATTGCGCACCAAATTTCTGGAAAGTTACTCATACAAACTAGTACCAGGACCACATAGAAATAGAGTTAGAATTGTAATGGATTCACACCACACAAACCAGTTTAGCCAATATGTTCAATTGATATTTTATTTTAAGTCTAAAACTTAGCGGAAATTGAATGAGCAGACACTAATATATCAGCCAGCTTATCAAGGAGGGATAATGACAGTCCAATACAGTTACTTCCTACAGTGGGTCTATGCACTTTCTGGAGAACTGCCATACACACAAACCTTATTGGAGACAGGTTCTATCACTGGCTTGGAACTTGCCAGGTAGGCCAAGCTTGCTGACTTTGATCACCAAAGACCAATTTCTCTCTGCCAATCTAGCTCTAGGATTACAAGGGTACCTGCCACCAACAGATGTTATGTATATATTTGTATATGTATTTTAAATATAATTTGCAAATATGTTTGTATATATACTATATATATAATGTATACATGTATACGTGTGTGAAAATTAATATTTTGTGTATTCATGTTTTGCCATTGAATATCTCTTGTGAACACTTTGAGGTCTGAAGAGGGCATCATACTCCTTGAGACCCTGGAACCAGAGTTATATTTGGGGAGCCTTCACTTGGATGCTGAGAACTGAACACAGGCTATCTGAAGGAGCAGCAAGTGCTTTTAGCTACTGAATCCTTAAGTCAGCCCTGTATTGGCTTAAAAAAATAGGAGTTCTGGGGGTCCAAATGCAGGTTCTCAAGCTTTCAGAGCAAACACTTTAGCAGTTGAAATGGTTTCCCAGCTGTGAGCTTTGATAATTTCTTATGGCTAATGTTATTACAACATACGATTCTATGGAATAGCTGGTACATGATAGCAATTGCCCACTGTGCCCTACCCCCAGCCACACTAGCCCACGTCCATAGGGTACTCTTTTCTGCATCATTCAACTAGGATACCTGTAAGACCATGAAAGGTAGCCTTGTTCCCAGTTGAGCTAAGGCTTGAAACCTTGGTGACCCTAAAGGACAGTAGGTATTTTGCCTGGTTCCTGGGCACCAGACGCCTGTCACTATCCACAGCTCCCCATAGATTTGTGGCCTTCAGTCATGTAAGGGTAATGCCCCAAGCCCCTCCACGGGTAGAGGACATGACCACAGGTCATGTAGGCTCAAGATAGATCTCCATTGTGATGAGGTACCTAAAGGCCTGGAGGACTTAGCCAGTAAAATCTTCTTCCCAGATACTCCTCCCTGCAAAAGGTATTTAACCTCAGGCCCACCCTGAGAAGTGGGGTATGGTTTTGACTCATCCACTTTCTGCCATGACAATAAATGCCTTAAAACCATGGACTGCCTCTTTTCATTAGGATCCACCATGGGGAGCCATAAAGTAGGTTTTTGCCTATAGAGCCACCTCCTAATCTCCAGTAGAAGGCCTCTCTTTACTCTCAGCCATGACCACCAAACCAATCTCCCAGCCACAGACACCTAACCAGGTGGCCTAAGACTGCCACCTGCTGAGCCAAAAACTCTCCCCACTGGACCAGCCAGAGCTCTCCCCTTTTTTCCCCCTCAGCCCCAAGCTAGATCCAGCCTGTGGGCCCCCACTCAGCTCTTCCGAGGCATCCAGTGGCACCTGGGTGTCTGAGAGCCTGAGAACCAGATAGGTCAGGCCTCCTTGCAGGCCTGGGGATCCCCAAGCCAGCTCCAGCTGTCCTGGCCACAGATTGTGCTTCCCCACCCCTGGAGTTGTGTTCTTGGGGATTCCCTATGGCCTTACACCCACCAGACAGCTGGGGTAAGCATGGTCAACTTCCCATCACCTAACTCCCCGAGTGGCTGAGCCCTGTGGCAGAGTGGACATGAGACCCAATAACCCTATAGATACCAAGGGAGAAAATAAGATGAGGAGGTTTTGCCACCATCTTCACATAAACAAGCCATCAATTAGTTAAGTACTTGGCAAAACAAACATTGGCATACATTTATAGCGGTCAAATTCCACCAGCAATGTGTTCATAACTAGCATGGCTCATCTTTCACAAACCCACAGTGCATACATTTACATTAATTAAAACCTAAGCTAAGAGTCTTTTTCCTGTCTCCCCCAGCCCCCAGAATCTTTATCAATGCCCTCCATTAAATCAAGAATTTCCTAATCTTGAGAAAAAGCAAAGCAATGTGAAGGAAAATTCTTTTTCTTAGCTTTTTCATCCAGAGACTGTACAATATCCTGATAATTCCTTCAAGGTCCTCTTTCCTTTAGTATGTGTTTTGTGGTTCTACAGGTTTGTGTTTAGATTCTGTTCATCTTTAAGGTTCTATTTGGGCTGCTGAGGATGGATCCCAAGTCCTTAAGCATTAGCTAAGTGCTCTATCATCAAGCCACACCTCTGGCCCAGTCTTGAAAGATTTTCATATAAATTTTAGAGTGCAAGGGTTTAATCCCCTTGATGTCTTCCTTAGAGACAGCTTTAACCTATCTTCCCACTGATAGGCATTTAGGCAGTGTGGCTTTTAAAGACATACACACCAGTCTAGTGTTCTTCAGAATGTAAATAGAAGCATTGAGAAGCCTCTTGTAGCTTTCTAAATTGACTTCCCTGAACCAAGGGAGAAATAAAGTTGGGCTGAGGTGCCTATCTTTGGCTCATTAAATCTTGCAGGGGTTTCTCTGAAATGCTGGGTCTCCTAGGATAAGTCAAAGACAGATTCTCTTTAAATTCCCTGAAAGTCAGAAGGGTACAATTTTCTGATAATTTTAAATTATTCTTTATTAGGGCTGCATATTGAAATTGGATCATATCATCTAGGTAGATAACAGAAGTAGAGGGATGGGGAAAGGTTATATCAAAGATTACATCCACTGGCAAGAGAGTTTCAGGGGTAGATGGAAATTTTAAGAAGTACAAGCTACTTTGTCATTTTTGCCAACAGGAATAATCTGATTTAAATATACTACCAGGCAAAATGGCACACACCTGTATTCCCAGCACTCATGAAGTAGAGGCGGGATGTTTGCTACATGTTTGAGACCTGCCTGGTCTATCTAATGAGTTAGAGGACAGTCCAGGCTATAAAAAAGAAACAAATAAAAGTTAAAACTATATACTATAGTTTTATGGAATAGAAATATATAAAAACCCTAAGAAGCAAGCAAATACATTGTGGAAGAAGGCTTTGAGATACATTTGCTTTTTTCATATAGACATGACTTTGAGCTGCTGCTGCATTTCCAGACAGATCATCATCACATAGGTAATCACTGAGTATAATTTCATAGTTCAAATGATTTTAGTCTGGTGTACACACACACTCTCTCTCTCACTCTCACTCTGTCTCTCTCTCTGTCGCACACACACACACACACACACAAAGAGAGAGACAGAGACAGAGAGACAGTGAGACAGAGAGAGACAGAGACAGAGAGACAGACAGAGAGATTCTGAAAGGGATAAAGATTCGTAACACTCAGCCTTAAAACAAGTTGCAATAAAAAGCATCAGAGTTGTATAAAATTACAGTAGAAATTCAGCCAAAATCTTGTTCCTCTATGAGCCATAGAGTATGAAATTATCACGCACGTACTATAGCAGTGTGTTCATTTGAAAATATACGTTTGGGCCAGCAAGATGGCTCAGGGGGTAAAAGTGCTTACTCCCAAACCTATGTTTAATGCCTTGGACTAACATGTCTGCATTGTAAGCCTGTCTCAAAAAACAAGAGCCTGGCATGGTGCTATATACACACTTTTAGTCCCAACACTTTGAAAGAGAGACAGAGGTGAATCTATGTGAATTTGAGGCTACACAGTAATCTGGGCCAGCTAGGGGTACACAGTGAGACTTTGATTATTTGTCTAAAACAAATAATCAAAACCAAACAAATACACCCCGCCAAAAGTTCAAAATGGAATGAAACAAAACAAAGTCCCAAAAGAACAGTAAAAACCTAACAAAGAAAATTTTATGATGAGTGATATGTTCATTTTGAAGACAAGTGGACAATGACTCACAGTGAAGACTGTACCTCACTCCCACTAGATAGAGATCTGACAGTGTTCAAGTAAGAACACAGAGGTAACACCCCATATACGAATCTAACAAGCTATAATTGGAGCACCATGAGTTCAATAACCTTCCACAATCTCAAACCTCACTCCAAGGCACATCCCTCTACACCCACAAGTGCCCATCCTGCCATTGGCTTATTCACTCCCACAATCCCTGGAATAGAAAATACCTCAGAGGGACAAACTGTTCACTGAGTCATTTTTAAAATGTCATTGCAAATGTAAGCAGCTTTGGCCTTCCATAAGAAACAAAGGGATAAAATGGAGTGTTAATATTGGCAATAATTTAAGGAGCCCAATTTATTCTGAAGGGGCTCTATTCATCAAACACCACTACAACTTTATTGCATATTCACAAGAAATCATTATATTTTTGCAGTTTTTGAGTTCTATTACCCAGGGTCATAAAATCCCTTCTAATAAGAAATCACAACTGTCAAGTCCAGTTTGATTAAAGGGAATGACAAATGATTGGAAGTCTTACAGATGTTGTTATTTTGCCTCTTATTACTTAACATATTAAAGATAATTATATGATTGTAAAAGGAAATCCATATTTCTACTTCTGGGGACCTGAATCAAAAATAGTGTTAATGGTAGGTGATTTGCATTTTTCATGTCATTTATTGTTTGCATGCAATTTCATGAATGACCTTCATCCCAAGGCATTATAGTTCTCTACTTGATGAAAACTATCCTTTACTAAAATCCAGAAACTCACTAGTTATCCCAAAATTCATAACCACCAAATTCATGAGTCAGATTCCTACATGTTAGTGTTAGATCTCATTATTTTTTTCACACAAAGAATCAGTAATAGTCACTACTTCTTCTATGTGTTAATGGCTTTGTTTTTTTTAAATGGCTCTATGTAGTTGCTTAAGTGTTTATTTACTTCACTTTATTATTATCATTATTAGTGTGTGCATGTGTGTGTGTGTGTGTGTGTGTGTGTGTGTGTGTGTGTGTAGGCTACAGGTGATGTACAGTGTCTTCCTCAGTCACTTCTTCACCTTATTTTTTAGCACAGGGTCTCTTGCTAAATCTGGGACTCAGAGATTCAGCTAGATTGGCCTGCATGTGAGTTCCAGGGATCCTTCTATGTCTACTTTATAAGGACTTAGATTAGAAGATTAGAGGTGCTGCTGGGCACAGAACCTGAATTTTTAATATCAAGTCTGGTGAATCAAACTCAGACTCTCATGCTTTGAAGACAAGCACTTTAGCATCTTAAGTATATTCTCAGCCCTTAGGAATATTTATTTATGTTTATGTTTTTGTTTGTTTGTTTGTTTTTAATTCAAAGTCTCAGTATGTAAACCTGGCTAGTCAGGATAAGGCTGGCCTCGAACTCACAGGAATCCTCCTGTCTTTGCCTCCTGAGCACTGGAATTCAAGGCTGTATCACATGTATTTAGCATGTTATGAGGAGTAAAATGAGTATCCCAGTCAGGCTGTGAGAATACTGTGATCACAGGCACTCACTCTGTATTATGACTTGTATGACTGTATTATGTGTGTACTCTACCATCTCCACTCACACTGTTTCTTTTCCTTGGGCTTTAGGAAGAGTAGGATGCTTGACATATCTTGGTGTTTTTCCCTATAGCCTTTTCTCTATATCTCAGCAACAGCAGGGGTGACAGCTATGTCAACAAGCACTCTGAAACATCTGGAAACATTTCATTTGTCTTATATGAGACAACACATAGATTTCTTTTCTCCCAGTTGTTAAGTAAAACTGCTCCAAGTTAAAAGATAGCAATTTTGTAAGTAGGTTTGAGTTTCAGAAGGACTATTTCAGAAGTTCTGGTCATCTGCTCTATTAGTTTCAAATTTAGATTTTATTTCATTTTTTATGGATTAGAGTCAAAGAATGATGCTCTTTTATATCATAGGGATTGAAGCATATCTCAGGGGCACATAGAAGAATAGAAGTAGAAAGTATACGTAATGTATTCAGTGACATCACTATTAGACTAGTACTCAAATCACACAAATGACATAAGAAAACCAATGTTCAGTGTTTCATCAGCACATACACAGAATTCCTGAACAAAGCCTGAACAGACTAAAGTAATATGTAAATATAGTTATCCACTGTAACCAAATAGCATTTGGTTATGCAGGGCAGAATCAACATTTGAAAATCAGTTCCTGTAATCTGTCACAACTTACAGGCTATTGAAGAATACTGTATGATCATATAAATAGACAAGAAATATTTTTAACAAAGTCTAAAACCTATCCCTGATGAGAATTTCAGTAAACTTTAAGGAGAGTACACTTTCAACTCATTAAGGTGTGTCTACTTGTAAGGCTTACTGCTTTGTTACTGTGCTCAGGAGCAGGGCAGTGTCCCTTTTCAGGACTACTTGTCAACATCATTCTAGGAAGTCCTACATAAATCAGTAAGAAGAAAAAGGGAAAGAAAGAAATCTGTGTTCAGAGGTGACACACCTACATATTTAGAAAATCCAAAGGAATCAACAAGAGGACTGCTGTAATTAGGTTAGTGTGAAAAAGTTATTTCTCTGTGCATTAGCAGTGAATAAGTAGTGTTTCAAATTAAAACCATACCAATATCATTGATATCAGTATCAAAAAAAGAAAAATACAAAATAATATATGTAATATATAATGTAATATATATAAATATTTATATAATATAATGTAATATATATATATAATATAACTTGGCACATATATATAGTTATATATAATATATACATAATATAGTTATATATAACATATATTACTTATCATATATTGTATTATATATTATATATCAATGATAAATAATATCAATAATTACTATTAAAAACAAATAATTATATAAGTGTGATTACAAATAATAATAAATATTAATGATAAATATTAATAACATAATACTGATAATATATACAATGTATTATTTATATATAATAATTACACACACAAACACACACATACACACACATATATACATGAGAAAACTACAAACTGCACAAAACAAAGAGCAGATAAATGGAGAGATGTCTGATGTTTATGCTCAGGAATATTCAATATTATGATGTCAGTTCTTCTCAACTTGTTCTATCAATTCAGTTCAGACACAATCTGATTTCCAGCAGGTTATTTCTTGCATTTCAATGTCTTAAAGTTTATATAAGAAGGTAAATGGCCCAACACAAAGGGCAAAAATCATGGGACTGACAATGTCCAGCCTTAAGACTTATCACAAAGGTACACTAATCAAGACCATATGATGTTGATAGACAAATATACAAATGAGAGCTTAAACATATCAGAAAAGTGAGTTCAGAAATAAACCCACATAAATATGGTCAACTGGTCATTGACAATAAAATATAAAAGCATCTAAATGTGAACTTTACATCCTTTACTATAGTTGCTAAAAAATATGTATGATATATGATATATGCTGGTCTTAAACAGAAAATGGAAAACTGTCTGGACATGGTGGTATATGCCTTTAATTCTAAAATGTGAAAGGTATGGGCAGGTGGATCTCTGTGAGTTAGAGGTCAGCCTGGTCTGCATAGTGATTTCCAGGCCAACTGGAATTGCAGTGAAACCCTGTTTCAATAGAAACAAACAAACAAGAGAATAACATCAACAAAAAGTGCAAAACTGGAAGCTTGCTAGAAGACATAGGTAATTCGGGGTATGATGAAGAGAAAACAACACCAAAGACATAATCAATGAAATACTGATTTTATAAAAATTATATTTATATCAATTTTGTATTGTTATATCAATTATAAAAATGATGTTATACTTCATTTAAATTATTTACTTCATTTCTGTAAAAGATACTATCAGGACTATTAGAAGACGACAAGCCATAGACAGGGGAAAATATTTACAAAAGATATATGTGATAAAGAGCAGTTACCTAAAATATACAAAGAACTCTTAGAATTCAGCAACAAGAAAATTACCTGATTTTTAAAATAGGCCAAGGACTTCAATAAAAATAACAAAGAAGACAGAATACCAGCAAGATGGCTCAGGGGGAAAGAGGTACTTGCTGCCAAGCTTGATGATCTTAGTGAAAGTCAAGCAACTCATACAGTGAAGGAGAGAACCAGTTTCTACAAGTTTTCCGCTGATCTCCCCATGCGTCTCCAATAAATAACTAAACAAAAAATATAAATAAAGTACTAGAAAGAAGACAGATAGCAAACGAGCAAATGAAAATACACCAGCTAATATGTTACCAGTGCAACAGAAGGAAAACAGCAATGCTATACCACTACACACTATTAGCAAAGTCAAAATTCAGAGCACTGACAGAACACATGTTGACAAGGATGTGGGACAACAGGAACTTCATTGTTGGTGGGAGTAGCAAGTAGTTGAACATCCTTGGAGAATAGTTTGACAATTTCTTACAAAGGTTTTTATACACTTACCATAGTATCTACTAACATTCCTTAGTATTTATACAAGGGGTCAAAAACCTATATGCCTCTCAAAACCTGAACAAAGATTTCTATAACATCTTCATTTAGCTACTAAAATCCAGACACAACAAAATTAGTATGTGAGTATGGGGCAGTGGTCTGTGACCAGCAGTCTGGCACCCAGTCGAGCACAGGCTAAAACTCTGGGTGACCCAGTGGGGAAATCCACAAGGGACCAAAAAACATTTTTGCCAACGCTCCCAGGAGCCTTTGGCTAAGTAAGACCTGTTGTCAGACCCCTGACCCACCCCTCCTCAGGTAGAGGCATGGCCACACAGCCCCAAGCCATCCCCAGGTTAATAAGACAACTAGAGACTTAGCCATGCCCCTTCCCAATTACTTTATCTGCCTCGCCTCTCCCAGAGGGGTGGGGGTACGATCTCATCCATGCCACTCTCCACAATGAAAATAAATGCCTTAGAATTATGGACTGTCTATTCATCTTGACTCACCATGGGAAGTGAGGGATCTGGCCTTCGATTAAGGAGCTGCATCTAGTCTCACACTGAAGGCATCTGGTGTCTCAGCACTTCCAGATGGCCACCACATTCCCCCAAGCCTAAGCAGCTAGCCCTGTGCCCCAAAGTATGTGAACCAGATCCCACGTCGGGACACCAGCTGTGCTCTGCGGGGGGCAGTCTGTTCCCAGGTCCCATGGCATCTGGAGGTGTCCGCGTTGTCCAACCATGGGAACTGCAGAGCCAGCTGCAGTGTTCCCCAGGATGGCTCCCTCTTCTACCCACGGGTTGTGTCTCCGCAAAGGCCTCTCACATGGCCTGGCCAACCCATCGAACTGTAGAAGAGCACATGGCCACTTCCCATGTGTCTCCTGTACCACCCAGAGCTGCAGCGCCCCTGAGATGGACACGTGGGACTTCTTTCCACCCTGCCAGTTTGTTCCAACATGTGAATGGATAAACTAGTGTATAAAGACCATGAAATATTATTCACTCAAAAACAGAAATGACCTGGCAAAGAATGAATTGGCGTAGATAGACAATAAATACATATTACTGAATGAAAAAAGGCTCCTCTCTAAAGGTTATAATACTGGATCATTATGATTTGGCATTCTGGAAAATGGCAAAAGTGTTGAGATGATGAAAATAATTGGTTGTCAGAGTTTTAGAGAAGGAGAGAGAGAAATTCCATAGAACTCATGATTTTTAGGGCAATACAACTACTTTGTATGATATTACAGTGATGGACAGAATACTATGCATTTGTCCACATCTATTGGTTATACACCAAGAGTCAATAAACCCTAATGGAAATTGGACGATAATACTATGCTAGTTCATTGATTGCAATAAATATATCATGGTGTTATGGGATTTTATGAATGGAAAAGATTCAATGTATTGGAGGCAGTGAGTATATAGATGTCTTTCTACCTTTCACTCAGTTTTGCAATGTACTTAAAACTGCATGAAAATATAAAGTTCCTGCTAAGGTGATTGGATGATTATTAATTAACTATTTTGTTACTGGAGACTTTCCCGTAAACCATAGCTTGTTTTAGATTTGGTTTTCATTTAAATGATCAGTCATTCCTTTGTTAGTTGAAGCAACTGTATCACACTGAAAATAGAACCAAATTTTCTGAGCATTTTGATCAAAGTGATGTTCTGAGTCCCATACCCATATTGCTTTGACAGGTCTCTATACCACTGGGAATATATGGAAATCCATGATGATTTAACAACTGCCACTTTGTCATTCCTGTTGTGGTATTTAGGAAATGTGGTATTGTTCAGTTCTAAGCTTAGAGCTGTGAGCAAAATAACATCTGATAATTGATAATTTGCATTGTAGCCACTTTGTAGTTGGAGTTAGGTCTCATAGGAGTGGAAGTTTGTATGGTGTTTTGCAAATCATTACATCGGCTTGTGAATTGAGTATGATTTCCATCCCATCTGTTTGCCATCCTAAAGAATATAGTGTGTCTGGAGTTAGTATTTTCTTGTTTCAGTGTATGCCAAATATTGATTCCAAAACTTTAATGTCCCTCGAAAGTACTTGGAGGGTTTTTTATAATCAGATTTCTGCCAATTACCCCTAGAGCCTCTGACTCAGCAAATATGGGAGAGGCCCTCGGGATTTATACTCTTTTTATAAGTGTGTGTGTGTGTGCGCGCGCGCGCTCTATGTGTGGAGGTCAGAGGACAACCTCAGGTATTGAACTTTGCCTTCAACATGGTTTTAGACAACAAGGTTTCATGTTCACTACTGCAGGCTAGCTATCCTGAGACCTTCTGGAGATTTCAGCTGCCTCTATACCCCATTGCTATAAAGAGCTCTGAGATTACAGACCCACACTCCCATGTCTGACTTTACATGGACTCTGGGGATCTGATATAAGGTCCTCATCTTTTCAGAGCAAGTACCTCTACTTACTGAGCCATCTTCCTGCCCCACCCCTTCTTTTTAAGGCACTGGCAACTGTGATTTAAGTGAAGAGCAAAGAACAGGCCTAAGGTGGAAAGAAGGGCCCCAAAAGAAAAGTAGGAACTTTTGCTTCCTAATTGCAAATCAGGTTTTATGTTTTTACTCTTATCTGTTTCTCAGATTGCTTTCTATTGCTCTTGGTAAATACCATGGGCCAAAAGCAATGTAGGGAGAAAAGGGTTAACTTCTATGTCTATCAGTGAGTTGAATCTCAGCAGAAACTAAAACAGACCATGGAGGAATGCTGCTTACTGGCTTGTTCCTCATGACTTGGCTCAGCTTGCTTTCAAGACCTCCTGCCCAGGTATGATAGCTCCCACAATGGGATGGGCCCTTCCTCATCAATCACCAATCAAAAATATTCCAATAGACTTATCTACAGGCCAATCTGATGGAGACAATTCATCAGTTGACGTTCCTTCTTCCCAGATGACTCTAGCTTGTGTCAAGTTAATAAAAATACTGACCAGAACATTGTTCATATTAGAGTCATAGGGTTTCTTTTCCAGACTGTGTTGTTAGCTCTTTATGCTGTTGAAGCTTCTGAAAGCTGCAAAATTCAATCTCTTATATTTGAAACTTTGTTATTTTCTATACACAACTGGATGTCCATCTTGCATGGTTGGTAATGAAGTCCTCCTCTCCTTCCAAACTATTATCTGATACTCATAGAATTTCTAAGTTATTTGGGTACTGTTCTATTATTTAAGCAGATATAGAGACAAACAAAAGGACTTATGCTCATTGGATAATGTGGAAACAAAAAATGTACATTTTAAAATTTTATTGCTGTAGTGTATGTGTATGTGTGCCATGACACACATGTGAAGAGGGTACTGTCAAAGGACAACTGCAGCAGCAGTAGTTTTTTCCTTCCACCATGTTGGTCCTCATACATAAATTTTTGGGCTGTTAGACTCAACAGCAAGCACCCTTAACCACAGAGTCATCTTGCCAGTGCATTGGGACATATTTTATGCTATTGAATTTTATGTGCTTTCCTTATTTACCTCTGAAGTGTGGCTCCCTCATTAGGGGGCTGTCAGTTTGATCTCATTGTCTCTAGGTTATGTGTTTAGATGGGTTCATACGTGAACATATCCATCTATACAGTACAGTTTTGTTTTATTTATAAAGTCAGGTAGCAGAGGTGAGGCGAGAAGTCCTTCATGTTAGTCACAGAGGGACTGCAATGATTTAGGTGCGATGCCTCATTATCAGCATGGTTTTATTTATTTATTTTTTGGAAATGCTTACATAAATGATTGTAGCATTTTCCAATTCCACCTTGAATCCCAAAATTTTTATAAACTCTAATGCAAAATATAATAAAACAAAATTACAAAACCTAACAAGACAAAAGATTTGCTTAAAGAGTCACATGGGTCCTTTGTAGAAGAAATAGTGTTTCTTTTCACATTTTTTCTATTTCAAGCACAACACTTTGGTAATGCTGATAGCGAGCCCTGAATTTCATTATTGAAAACAATGACAACATAAAATGGAAGTTTCCAATACCAGCTTTCCTCTTTCATCAAAGATCATTTAATTTGCCAAAGAATTTGAGTGAGGGATTGTAGCTGAAAGGTTAAAAGAAGGCATGTTGCCCTTGGCTTGATCCTGTCTTTTCTTTTTATGTCATTTGATGTTCAGCTCAAACTTCAAAACTCTAATACATGCCACATGTACTGAATATGTTGCATGCTTTTAATACTGTACATGGTTTATTTTGTTTTGTTTTGGGGGGGTTGTTTGTTCCATTGTCTTGTTTTTATTCTGAAAAGTGAAAGGTAGTCTGGAGTAGACAATCTCTGCCAATGAATTTGAAATTTTATTTTACCTCTCTGAATTCTCAAAATTGTAGACTGGGTATCTTTACTAGTTTAAATAGTGAATTATTGAGATAGTGAAAGTGTTTGAGGTTCACAAAGAGAACCCACATTTTTAGTATTTTTCCCCTAGAGAGAACATGGAACACAGAATTTGCTACATATATTTTTTATTTATTATTGCTATTCAGCAAAGGTACATGGTGGGCTTCCTAAGGAAAGAAGCATAGCAACGTCTAGAGGAATTCATGACCAGAAATTCCCCTGTTGTTACCAAGTGAGACCACACAAAGGCCCCCTACCTAACCCTTCAAGAAAGAGGGAAAGCACAGTTGAGGTTTTGAACCCAGGAGTCACCAGGTATCTAACCACAGGACCAATCCTACCAGCTGCAATTATTGAAATTCCAGACTCTGAAGAAAGAAGGCAGGTGTTTTTTGTTCCATGTGGGCACAACAATTTGACATCAATGAAGAACACTCCAGAAGCTGAGTTCCCAGAAGGCAGCCAGGGCCCAGTGCTGGCTTCATATTTGTACCGCACCTGCAGGGCTAGCAGTGTTCTTTTGAGAAGCATACACTGGTCATAGTAATGTTGCAGTATAGAACTGTGTAATTGTTGGTAAAAGAATTTTGGTGAGAATAGGTTTAGTAGAGAGCATCTTTGAAGGATGAAGCCCTGGATTGTTCATTTATGTTTTGTTGAAAGCAGGAATGACTTGGAGACCAAAAGGAGTGAATCAGAAGTGGATCTAGTCCCATCTATAAGTTAAATGTTGGATATTTATTAGATTTCTTATATATGACAAAATTTTTACCTCCTGAAGAACAATTTATAGCCTGACCCCAGCAATTTCTGTATTACCCCATTTATAGTTGCTCTGGACCAACATTTACATACTTTCTGTCATGTGTCCTTTATAGCTTTTGAGTCAATGTTGCAGAGTAGTAACCATGAGAATTTGTCATGAGGAGATGGAGTGGGTAGGCAGGCATGCTAAGAGAGCCCATTCACATTCTCACTGGCCATTGACAGAGCTGCTCATTTTCCTGAGTCCACCACTCTGCTTTGTGTTTAGTTAAGATGAAGCAAGTGTGTATCAGTGTTTTATTCAGCACAGCATATTATAAAAATTGTGATGTCTTCAGGTTCTATCTCCTCACTGTTGGGTCTTTCTGCTAATGTCATCCCCATTGGATCCTGGGAGCCTCTCACATCCCTGCCATCTGGGACTTTCTAGTGGTTTCCCTGTTCCCTATCCCACACTGCTACTTATTTCTATTCCTTCTCCTTGCCCTCTAGACTTCTCTCCTGTCTCTTCCCATACCCAATCCTGCCCCCCTTTTTTCCTTCCCCCTCTCCTCTACCACCTAGGTCCCTCTCTCCCTCTGCCTCCAGTGATTATTTTGTTCCTTCTTCTAATTGGAATTGAAGCATTCACATTTTGGCCTTCCTTCTTGATAAGCTTCATATGGTCTGTGAGTAGCATCCTTGGTATTCTGAGCTTTTGGACTAATATCCACTTATCAGTGAGTACATACCGTGTGTGTTCTGTTGTGACTGGGTTACCTCACTTAGGATGATATTTTCAAGTTCCACCCATTTGCTTGCGAATTTCATGAAGTCATTGTTTTTAATAGCTGAGTAGTATTTCATTGTGTAAATGTACCACATTTTCTGTATCCATTCTTCTGTCCAGGGACATCTGTATAGTTTCTAGCTTTTGGCTATTATAAATAAGGCTGCTATGAATATAGTGGAGCACATGTCATTGTTATACATTGGAGTATCTTTTGGGTTATATACCCAGTAGTGGTATAGCTGGATCTTCAGTTAGAACTATTTCCAATTTTCTGAGGAACCTCCAGATTGTTTTCCAAAGTGGTTTTATCAGCTTGCAATCCCAGAAGCAATGGAAGAGTGTTCCAAATATCCAATAGCCAGAAGATAGAACCTGAGGAGAATACCTCCAGTAGATAGACATGGCCCCCATTTGAGGGATGGGGCCACCCACCCATCTCAAAATCTTTAACCTAGATTGTTCCTGTCTAAAGGAAAGTCAGGGACAAAAAATGGATCAGAGACTGAAGGAAAGGCCATCATCCAGAGACCACCCCACCTTGGGATCCATCCCAACTACAGACACCAAATCCCAACACTATTGCTGATGCCAAAAAGTGCTTGCAGATAGGAACCTGGTATAGCTGTCCTAGGAGAGGGTTTGCCAGCACCAGACTAAGACAGATGTAGAGACTCACAGCCATCCATTGGACTAAGCCTGGAGACTCCAATGGAAGAGTTAGGGGAAGGACTGAAGGAGCTGAAGGGGATGGCAATACCATAGGAAGAACAACAATATAAACTAATCAGACCCCTCAGAGCTTCCAGGGACTAAACTGCCAACCAAAGAGTATACACGGATGGATGGGTCCATGGCTCCATCTACATATGTAGTAGAGGACTGCCTTATCAGTGGGAGGGGAGGCACTTGGTCCTGTGGAGGCTAGTTGCTACAGCAAAAGGGTATGCTGGAGGTGTGAAGTGGGGGAGTAGAGTGGGTTGGTGGGTGAGCACTTTCTTATAGGCAAAGGGGAAGGGAGATGGGCTGAGAGATTTGTGGATGGGAGACTAGGAAGGGTAACAATATTTGAAATGTAAATAAATAAAATAATAATAAAAGAAATTGTGATAGAGTTGAAAAAAGGAAATAAGAAAATACAGTGGCCTACTAATATTTGGGTAAATTGTAGCTCTTGACTGCAGAAGCTGAAAACAAGCATGGTATAGATGTCCTATCTCATTATCCTTGCATGCATCTTAAAACTATTATCAAACTCAAGGGTCATAACATGTTCTCCAAGCCAAGTCAGACTACCCGTCCTTACTATGCCAATTAAAAAAGCCAAATGGATAGTGGAAAAGAGAAAAAGGAGAATTATTCAATGTGACACAACTGGAAAGAGGGACAAAAGAGATCTACTAGCTCCCACCCCTAAGTCAATTTTCTGGGTCTTGTAGTGATATTAAATTGAAACAGATAGAAGGCCTATCAGTTTCTATCTATTGAAATAGGTAAGCAGTCCTTGTAAAGATATAGTCCCAACCACCATGACCCATCATCCTCTAGGCTTTAGTTTTATCCTATGCGCTGGTTAGACAACTTGTTAAAACAAGAAGCTAGTTCCTCTGTGGCTAGTGTCTATTTCTTCTCCCAGCATGAGACACTTAGGGAAATTCCTATTTCTTTGGTTCCTTTGTTTCAGTAGTCTGGTATTCATATTGAGAGACACAAGTGTCTCTTTAGAATATCTTCATTGCTGCCAGGCCCCTTATAAAAGAGCCAATTACAGAGTGATTGATACTAAAACAAGAAACACTTATTGTTGCAGTAGTAAGCTAGGTTTAAAGTCATATCAAGCCTTTAAATGTTTACAGTATGAATATATGCATATCGGTGACTGTATAGGAGCATAAGAGATGCACATAAACCGATTGCTTATGAAATAGAATTTCTAAACAGAGCACTGGAAGACATTTGAATATACATGTTTCTTTTTCTTTTTCAGTGCAATTATCTACAATTTGACTGTGGAAGAAATACATTGACAATAGAATGGAATCATTAAGAATGTGAGGATTAGGGCTCAGTGAATAAGAGCATTGGATTCTCCTCTAGAGGATCCAGGTTCAATTTCTAGCATCCACATGACAGTTCCCAACTATGTGTAACTCCAGTTTCAGGGGATCCATGGTGCCAGACATGCATGTGGTACACACACACACACACACACACACACACACACACAGGCAAAATACCCATACCCCTAAAATAAAATAAATAAATCTTTTTTAAAAAAGAATATGAACTGTTTTTACAAACATGTAAGAAATTCAGCATGCACAATTTCCATCAGTATTTTAATCAAGTGTCAATTCACAGAACTTAGTGTATATACATCATATGTATCATGTTTTTGCACACATTTATTCAGTTTTGTATACATTATTTTTCTTTTATCATGCTGTTTTGTTGAAACAGTCTCACTATAAATCTCTGCTTGGCCTGGAGCTTGCTATGTAGACCCTGCTGACCTCATGGGATCCTACAACCCCTGCCTCCCCAGTGCTGAAGTGACATGCACAGGCATGTACAGCCATGACCAGCCTCAATTAAATATATATATTTGCATTATTTCACCAGTATAAGTGTTTTGGTGGCATATTTGTTTGCATGCCACATGCCTTCCTGATATTGGTCAGGGTCAGAATAGGGTATCATATTCAAAACTGGAGTTACAGAGGATTGTGAGCCACTGTTTGGGTGATTGGAACTGAACCTGAGTCTTCGGCAAAATCAGGGAGTGCTCTTAATCTTTGAGCTATCTCCACCACAATTATGTGTATTTTAAGTGAAAACGTACCACTGTTTTCCCCATTTGGTTCTGAAGGAAACTCTGCAGGTCCAATGATGCTGGAGTTGGTTTGTTTGCCACCTAGGCTAGACATTACTACCCTTGTCAGACCAGTGGCCCTCAGTTCTCTGGAAGCTCCTACCCCCACCCCCACCCCAAGAGGATCTACTCCTGGTATTTTGATCTCTTCTGCACAGACTGATTTCTGAATGGAAACAGGAAAGTTTGGAGAGATCAGAAAAGAGAAGTGAGAATTGAAATGGAGAAACAGAAAGGGCGACCCTAGACAATGGCACTGCTGCCTTGTTCTAGCACCTGGCTCCACAGCTGATTCTCTGGGCTGTTATTTTTGCTTGTTTGGTTGGTTGGTTGTTTTTTGTTTGTTTGTTTTTTGTTTTTTTGTTTTTGACTGACTTGATAGAGAGCATGTTTAAGTTACACACTCAAGACCCCCTTTCCTCCTTACCAAAAAAAAAAAAAAAAAAAACCTTTATAAATCCAGCAAATCTACCTTCACTTTTATGCGGACTTTCTCTAATGTTATTAAATGCCTTTAAACATTTAAATGACATTTCTATATTTCTGTTCAAGCCCAATACCTGCCAACCCCTTCCAAATATTTCAGTTACTTTTAGAAAGCTAATATTCCTGACTTAAGGATGTATTTTGTTCTCTTGAATGTTTTGATCCTGTTTACAAATCTTTACAGTTTGGAAGTCAGTCCTCAGATCTAAAGCAGTTATTCAAATAATATCTATGTTAAATTAGAATTCCGAGGCTATGATATTATTATGCCAAATTCCCTTAAGTAACATAAAGTATTTATAATATCAAATATCGAATTAATTAAAAGCTTAATGCAAACATCATAATGTTGGCTGGCTCTTTCTTTATTCATCCAGTGACACTGAAGAGAAATGCTATTCCTATTGATAGCTTGATAGTTTCTTGACCAGGGCTTCTTAGTCTTTCACATACACACAAATCACCTGCAGGGTGGCTGTTTCTTTTGAAAACACAGGTTTAGATTCTGTAGGGCCTAGGGGTGTGTGTGTGTGTGTGTGTGTGTGTGTGTGTGTGTGCGCGCGCGCGCGCGCGCGCGTGTGATGCAAGTGCGCGTATGCACATGTGAGCAGGGTGGGGTGTGTATTCTATCTTTCCCTCTAACTCCAGAGATTCTCATGCTGCTGGTGTATGTAGTGACCACACTTGACTTGTGAGGTCTCAGATTCAAGTGCCACTTAACATCCTTCTTCAGTCTGTTCACAGATGACTTCTTCCCTACTGTGATGTTTAACTTTCTTCACAGTTTGATTACTTTTGCATTTCCTTGAATCTCTTAGCACATTCAAATGTCATTTCTATTAGACTCTGCATACTTCTCCAGGCTTTGTGTCACTGTAGTCATAAAATTAAAAAGAACCCTTGAAGATTTAAATTACTTTGACTCATTTAAAGGGAAAAAGATTGTTATGAAATAAATGCATAGAAATGTTTCACCTAGAGAAAAAATGAGAAAGGATGGGAGTATATGATTGCCAGAGTGGCAATTTTAACTGCATTGGGTAAATGAATTTTCATGAATACGAAATACAGTATTTAAAAAGTTGGTCCCTGCATTCAAACAATTTTTTAAAAAATTATTTACTTTATGTTTCCATTTCTAATGTGTGCCTGTTGCCCTCAGAGGATGAAGGAGCATGTCAGATTCCCCTCAACAAGAGTTACAGATGTTTATGAGTCACAATATGGGGACTAGATATCAAAACCTGGTCCTTTGGAAGAGCATCCAGGGCTTTTAACATCAGAGACATCTCTCCAGACCCTCAAACAATCTTTTAGTATTGGTTGATAGCAAGTTTGGTTTTTTTCTTTTCTTTTTAAAATTTTCTTTCTGAAACATAATGCCTGACCCCATAAGTCATTACTGTTAAGAAATACAGTGTTCTGGGTTTTCCCCCATCAAATACCTAAGAAACAGGAGATCTCATACCTGATGAAGGCTTTAGGTTAATCTAGCAAATTCTGAGCCAGCTTTTCACTAACATATTACTCAATTAAATAGGATTTCAATTTTAACTGGAAGTATGTTTGTATTCATTTACGCACCTGTGCGGGTGTGTTCCTCTGTGGTTTTTTTTTTTTTTTCTGAATATCTGTTGTACTGAGAGACTAGGAGGAGTCTGTGAGCAGTGAGTATCATCAGTTCTGAGGGCATTCATCACTCTCTGATCTTAACAAAGGCCTGAGTACTGGCCTCACCCTGCAGGCAGTTACATTTAGCACTGTAGACAGAGTTTTAGAGCAAAACTTCCAGATTCTGGAGTCTCAAAGAACTATACTCTTCCACCTGTCCCAATATACCAATTGCAGAGATAAGTAATAATGAAAAGCAGATAACATGTTTATAAAAGGAACAGATGTAGGGTTCTGGTGGCCATCAGTTCACCTTTGAGGTATTGCCAGGAGCTTTCTCTTTAAGCAGAGAAAGAATTGGGATGGGAGACACAAGAAGGAGTATGTATAATTAACTGGCCCTGTTCTGAGTATGATCTGGTTGAACATTATCTCAGTTCGGCTTCTGCAAGGTAATTAGAAGAAGTCCTTATAGCTGTCTGTGTTTGAGAGGATCAGCTTGATTTTTATCACATGCTCACTTTTGTTCCAGGATTTGGCCTTAGCATCAAAGATAATCTCAGTGGTAGTAATGGGTTGAGGCAGGGTGGTCCAAAGAAGTTGTGAGGAAGGCTATCATGACTCAAGGAGAGTAATCTGGTTCTCAGGAGATGATTCCTTCTGCTCCCCAGTGTGGGTTTCATTGTAGCTAATTATTCTCATCTGAAGGTGATCTGTCCCATAGACCCTGCTATTGCTCCAGCCCAAGACCGCTTAGCTTAAAGACAATGCCTAAGAGACCATTATCTGTCTTTTGGAGTCTAGAACAGCACATTAAAAAACATAACTTTGTTACTCTTTTCTTGATGCCTTCTTCCTTGAAGGAGAATGAGATAGGTTAGGTATTACAGGTTTCTAGAGAGTCAGCTCATGATGATTAACAGGACTTTGTTCAGATTTAAGCAAATGACTCAATATAGAGGAAAGAGATGCAAAATGAAAAGGATGCCAGGCTCTCGTCCTATATTTAAGTCACCTTGTGGGCTCAAACGAGGAACCATTGGTCTTTAGCAAAAGCAGTTAATAGCTACCTGTTTTACCACTTGACTAGAATCAAGCCCTCTCGTGGTGTTCATAGAAGTGTACCTGTGTACCTGCTGGCAGTACTACTTTTCTGTATTTAAAGCTGCAAGTGCTCAGGTCAAGCGATTTTCCTTTTAGAAGTCTGTTGGAATAATTAATTCCACTGGTGTGCAGGTTTGTTCAAGGACATTCATTGTGGCATCATTCAAAATAGCATCAGTTGATCAGACATTCAGAAGACTATGTGGTCATTCCAAAGCTTGATTAATTATCATGACAAAAAGCTACATGGTATGGTGCTAAACGGATACAGCAGGGCAAAAAAGTTGTTGCGTTAGAACCTGTTATTGCAATTGAATAAATAATGTATATTTATGGTAAGATCATATCTGCTATAGATAGACATATGAACACATTAAAGATCTTTACATAAATCAGTGGAGGGACTGGTAAGATGGGAAAACAGAATGGAAAGCAAAAAAGCATTTACATATCATCAATGCTGAAATGAATCTGCAAATGGTTGCCAATGGAGCTTCTTGAACAGTAGGAAAAGGAGTCAGTTGTTACCCCCACCTTATAGAATTTGTCTGATGGTCTTTAGATGTTATATTACATTGGTCGTTGGTTAATTAAAAGTTAGTCATAGGTCAGTCAGATGACTGAAAGGATACAGGCAAACAAACCTCAAGACTTGACTTCCATTCCTGGATCCCATGATATAAGGTGAGAACTGATTTCCAAAAGCTGTCCTCAGACCTCCAGACAAGGACCATGGTAAATGTGTATGTGCACCCACATTCACATACACATATACACACACCACAATAATAATGCATTAATAAAATCATGAAGTTGGAGGCTATAGAGACAGCTATTGTAAGTGAAAGACGGCTAATACCAGTGGTTAAGATCATGAACTGCTCTTCCAGAGGACCCAAGTTCATTTATCAGTGCCTATATCAGATAGTTTACAGTTGCCTCTAACTAGAGCTTTAGTGATTACTCCCAACTCTTCTGGCTTTTGTGGGTAACTGTGCATGCATAATTGAACACTGCACATACGCTCATGCACATACACATACTTAAAAAGAATAACACATAAATTTTCAAAAGAAACATGGAGTTACAAAACAGTTCAGAGAGAACTAAAGACACAAACCCCTCAAACAGTCAAAAGCAGGCAACTTGGAAAGGTGTATTCTCTGGCTTTTAAAAGGCAGATTTCTCTTGAAGCACATGATGTATCCATGGCAGGTAGATTTTGTGTTAGTTTTACCTTTTTCCTATTAGTATTTAAGAAGTTTTTTTTTTTTAAAAAAAAAAAAAACTTAAATATATTTTTGTAGTTAGAGGAAAAAGAAATCTATTGAAAAAAATTACAAGTCACCTCATGCTTTTAGCAGTTTCCAGGACCCGAGTATGCTATGTACCTGCTGTTTATAGGTACTGTGAATAATTGGTGTTTAATGGAGGCCAGGGTCTGAGTGGTCAGTGTTTGTCTTGCTGACCTACTCTGGTAAGTCTGCCATAGATTGCTTTGTGCTCAGGCTTTAAATATTTTCACTTGCAAGAGATGGTGATCAAAGGTAAATTTTCATGCTAGGTGTTTCAAGCTTTAACAGTCAGGAAATGCTGCACCAGGCACTTCCTAGTGTTTTCTGTGCCTATTCAGGGCAACTCAGGAAACAAACCTTACTAATGAGCGCTTTCCTGGAGGGAGATGGGAGAATGGCAGTAGTGGGCATGGGGTGTGAAAGGGAAAGTGTGCCCATAGCTGTGTGGATAGAGAAGAATAAATTGAAGCTTCTGGGATTCGTTCCCCATCACCCCCATGTCTTCATGTTTCCTAGAGGATGGATTTGAAAAAATAAACAACGCTTTCCCCTGTTGTACAGTTGTGAAGAGACAGCAAACATGCTTATGGCTTATATGATTCCCTGAGTGTCTGCCAAGGTATCAGAGATTACCTGGAGACTTTTTTTCTTGTTCTGCTCCTGGTGATTTTCCTTTATGTCCCTCTTGAGCTGTCATACTTCTGTCATAATCCTTAATTTCTCAAACCATGCTGAACTGTAGCTCCTTCTGGGTGCCATGTTTCCCTTCTAATTTTCACCCAGGCAGAGGAGAGATATTTCAAAGGGCCTTCTTCTCCGACAATGCAGTTACGGATCTTTAAAAATATTTATTTGTTTTTACCTATAAAAATATTTTGCCTGACAGTCAAGCAGATTTCTGAGTTTGAGGCCAGCCTGGTCTACAGAGTGAGTTCCAGGACAGCCAGGGCTACACAGAGAAACCCTGTCTCGGAAAAAAAAATGTTTTGCCTGCATGTATGTCTGTGTACCTCAAGCTTCCAGTGGCCTTGGAAGCCAGAAGAGGCTTTTTGATTTCCTGGAATTAGAATTATAGGTGGCTGTGAGATGTCATGTGGGTACTGGGGATTGAACCTGACTCCTTTGCAAGAACAGCCAATGCTTTTAACCACTGAGCCATCTCTCCAGTCCCCAAGTTGTGTATCTTATTGACAGGGCATATGTCTTAGTTGGGAAAATCACCAAAGCTTGCCTTTATACCTTATTATATCATAATAGCATCATTCCTTGGACACTAATTCTGTGTCCTTCTTAGATTTAGCTCAAGTAGTGGTTTGTATTCATACCCAAATGTCTTTGTTCAGTGGATAAACTTAGCATTAATTGATACAAACTATTTTCTATCTGGATTATTGCAGTAAGTGGCTATTTTTGTATTTTGTTTTCAAAAAGAATCAATTCCCCCGAAACCTGTTTGGGGGGCAGCATACATATGTGATTTGAAAGTTCACTTCTAATAGCATTCACTGTTGGTGACTTTCATTGCAAGAATGTAAGTGGGACCACTACTATGTCTAGTGAAACTAGGAAACTTCATGGACTTAGTCTCTATTTGATGGAGATACAGATATCCTGGCAACTTTTATGATGCTCAGGGACAGTAGTGCTTTCTCTTTAGCTGGGAGACTATTGAAACACCCCATGATATGGAATTTCCTTAGGGATCTCATGCTGGGGGAAGGAACATGATACTAGCTGAAGTAGTAGCTTGTCTCCCAGAAAGAGATTTCATACAGGCTGTGAGACCATCTTGCTGGAGAGACTGGAACCAAGACAATATTGTGGGAGCATACCCTGATGAGATCTGCTTAACTTTGCAGAAATCACTCTTTGTTCTTCACAGTGTTCTCCTACAGGGAATAAGTGTCCTCTTCCACTTTCCCCTATTACCTGCTTGCTGAATCAATGAACCCACGGAAATTAGTATTTTCTGAATACTCTCAGGCTGAAAGAAAGAAAAAGGTAGACAGAGAGGGAACTTGTCTCTGTGTAGAGATTTCACTTAGTTCTAACGACTTGTCAGACAACCTTATAGGATGAGACTGAAGCCCAGACAAGAATGAGTTGATGATGGGCGGGGCTACACTAAGACCTAGATTCCTTAGGTGTACATGTCTTTGTCTGGCTTTCCAACTGAGCCGTCTCTCTGGTCTGCTCTTCAGAATTTTAATCTACTATGCTTGTATAAAGATATTTGTTTTTATTGGTCTTACATTTGGGGTGGAGGGCAGGAATAATGTGTTCCCAGATAAAAGATGTGTGCGTGTGAGAGTGTGTGGGGGTGTGTGTAATGTAAACATTAAATCATTAACACTGTAAATGTCTCAAAATAAAGAAAAGGGACAGAGATATGCCAAGAAATTTTCATTAAATAGGTATTTGGATGAGGACAGGAACTTCCAATAGGCCAAATGGTAACAATATTATTAAACTTAGGTAAAACATCCTGTACCCCAAGCCATCTTTGGCCTCTCATCCACAGTAAGCCAATTAAAGGAGCCAAATTTAACATGGAAAACAGAAAGTGGAGATTTATTCAATGTGGCCAGAGATCCCTTCAAGTCCATCTTGCTGATCCTGAAGTGAGGTCAAAGTTCAAATAGAGAGCCAAGGATACCACATCTAAGCAGTTCAAGTCGAGGTGTGGTCCTGCCCACCGTTGACCCTTCCTAGGCTGGGCTTCAGTCTCATCCAGAAAGGTGGTTAGAACTGTATAAAATCTTTTTCCTGGAGACAAATTTCCCATCTGGCTTCAACCTCTTCCTTCTTCCAGCATGAGATTTCAAGGGAAATGTCATTTATTTGGGGTCCATAGTTTCAACAGTCAGGTAGTCGGACTGAGAGACACAAATGTCTGTCTAGAATATCTTCATTTGTAATCCAATATTAGTGAATAAGTAGGAACACATAAACTAGGTGGGAAGACTGATCCAGTCTCAAGAGGAGGATGAATTTGACCAAAACACTTTATGAAATTATCAAAGAATAAAAGGAAATTTATATAAAATAATAGGATAACCTTAAATTTGTTTTGATCTCCTCTTTGATGCAATTTATTTTAGAATGCTTTATGATTCTTTGTTTACCTTTTCATCATGTTTATTTGTTGACTACTAGCTTTATGGACTCTCATCAGAGCATATCACTCATTCTCTATGTAAGTTTCCATAGGTTTTCCTTGTGACAAAGGTTTTAAATATGTATTCTTATACATTGATGTAATTTTGTGGATTTACTAAGATACTGCGTTTAAATCTCATAATTGCATTGTTTATCTTTCACTTTTATGAAAAGGAACAGACTCATTTTAGTTATGTGAAGCATAATCTTGTCAATTCCATGCTACTGTAGTTTCAGTAAAGCAATTTTGACTTTCCTCTGGTTTCATCATAGACCATTTTGTAATGTTTGCAGATAATCTTGAGAGGGTAATAGAATATTAGTATTCACAAGTGTTAAGATTGGGACTACTGTTTAACAGTATGCAGTGTACAAAACAGCCTCTTCCTCAAAAGAACCGTCAAGCCTCACCAACTATTCTGCAACACTACCAGCGTGGAGCCATGGCATGCTACTTCTGTAGGTACTTAGAGTTAAAAAATGAGAGGACTTCTGTGTATGTGTGACCCCTTCTGAGCTGGGATTTTCTTTCTTGGTTCTGGGCTGCTGGCAGGACTACTGGCTTTCAGGGTCTTAGTAGTGCCGTTCATATTGACTTCTGTGACCTCAGTGACACTCTGTTCAAAACAGAGGTCAAATCTCCCACTGGCTTCCTTTCCCTCTCCACAGCAATTTGGTTTCCTTCCATTTGGAGATTCCCTGCCCTTCAAAGGCACCTTCTTTCCCTTAGTCAGAGAGCAGCGCATCTGTCAGCTTGGCACTGGCCTCTGAAGTTCCTTCTATTGAGAGCTATATCACATTCCAAGATACCTGCTCTCTCTTCCCTTCACCCTCCCCAGACCTTTGTCAAGATCTTCCTGGTCCTGGAGCTGCATCAACAGAAATCTCCTCTCTCCAACCCCACCCTTCTCATTTGTATTCCCTCCCTATCCCTGTCCATTTTAATTATTTCAAATGTGTACAAGTTATAAAATGCTCCATTCATAAATTGAGGTAACGGATGTAGATCTCTGTTTAATTGCTGAATGTTGTATGAGTGTCATCTCTGGCTGCCCTAGACCATAGTCCCCACAGTATTCTTTGACCAAGCTGGTCACAAAATCACAGCTAATTAGATGCTAAAGAAAGGCTTTTGAATGATGAAGGTGATAATAACTCAAGCTGGAAATTACTTTGGAAGGCCACAAAGCCTGTCCCCAGTATACCAAAGCAGACTAATTTATGCAATAGGTGAGGATCTATCCAATTTTCAAAGATTTCCAGAGAGAAGAATCTAACCACCCCTTCCAGTCATTACCTGCCCTGTTAAAAAACCACTTTCTTCCAAATAGTCTCTCTCCACCACTGCTTTAAAAAGCAACATTGTGTAAAAATATAGAGTAATAAGTTTTGAAATGAGTTAAATTTTTCTTTGTATACATGAAATTTATATACACAGTTTCCTCTTCACATTAAGAGATTTATTTCATTTTATTTTTATCTGAAGGAAATGCTAAGCCAGGACTTTCAGCAAGGGGATTGGTGTTCAGGCTAAATGAGTGTCTTGAAAAGATCATAGATTGTATGAGGTAAGAAAAATAGTTGAATTCATTTTGTGCACTCTCAGGGTGTTACTGTACCACTGACTTAGAATGCTAAAAGCTTTTTATAAGGTGACTTATATATTGGGATATTTATTTCTTGAAAGGAATTAATTCTCTGCATTAAAATGGTGAGTCTATTGTTTCCTTCTTCATATCCTAGTGGGCAGCTGTTTAATTATGCAACTTCACCAGGCAGTTCTGTTTACCTCAGCATCATCCCTTTCACTGCAGAAATGAATGTTCAAGATTCTTACACTTTATTTAGCAGACAAGGAAGGGGCCTCTCTTTTGTGCTTGGGTACCATGGAGGCTAATTATAGATTCAGAGAAGATTCTGTCTTGCCCTGCCAGGGACTTTAAGAGCTGAGCTGAGAATTTAGTCATGTAAATAAGGAAGTTTCAGAAAGGGCTCTAGGTTCTGTGATTGGCACTTGTGTAAGACACATGGGGAAGTATTTAATACATAGCTTTCTAATAACTATGCTTTAGGGCAGCCTTCTTCAATAGCATGGGACTTTGACTCTAGTAAACCTGGTGACAAATCTGATCTTAACCACTATGTGATCTTTTAGAACCTCAGAATCAACTCTTACAAATGGAAAGAAATTGCCTTAAAGATTGTAGTGATTAAATTATATAAAAGAATCCCATCTAACAGTGTTAAACAAATGGACCATATCAGGATAGGTACTTAACAAATATTTTTTTAATCTTCTCTCCTTTATGGTTCAGGGATCTCATAAGAAACTACTATTATGTAGGTGGAGCAACTCTCAACATTCAAATTCCTTTCGCACATGGGAATTTGAATTCCTTTCCTATGTGGTGAGGAAGAGGACCTCATACTGTAATGTCTAAATACAGCAAGATACACCTTTCCACTCCTCTGTGCATCTATCCACAAGGTATTTGTCCAATAAGAAACACCAACATGCCGGGCAGTGGTGGCACATGCCTTTAATCCCAACACTTGGGAAGCAGAAGCAGGTGGATTTCTGAGTTCGAGGCCAGCCTGGTCTACAGAGTGAGTTCCAGGACAGCCAGGGCTATACAGAGAAACCCTGTCTCAAAAAAAAAAACTGAAAAAAAAAAAAACCCTGAAGAAACACCAACACTACATCTTGAATTACATGCTTGGCATTATAGCATTACAGTTCTTGGACATTCTATTAGACATAACCATAACTCTTTGTCAAAATCTGTTTCTGGGTTGAGTCATGAGTGGTAGCAGCCCCTGTGCCTAGTCATATGTCACAGTTGCTACAGTTCCACTATAGATAGTTCAATCCAGTATCTTGGTTTCTAGGGTACAGGTTGCTTACTTTCTTTTATCTGTGATTTGACTTCAAATTCAGGCCCTGGGCTCTTTAGATTCACATAGTATTGCTGATGTTGCTGATCTCAACTTTGACTAACCAAACACTTGTTTTTGAGATATCATTTACTTTTATATATATATGACTGTCTGAATATGTGTCTGAGCGCCGTGTACATACAGTGCCTGTGGAGGCCAGAAGAGACCGTCAGACCCTGTGACTGGAGTGACAAATAGTAGGTGCTGGGAATTTAACCCAAGCCCCCCGGAAGAGCAGCCGGTGATTTTAACTCTCTCCAGCCTCCCGAACACATTTAATTAAACCTTTTTGGATTCTCTTTGTGATTTTTACAACTAGAACTTTTGATAAAACATCACAATGATCTTGTTTTGCTATACGGTGATGTTTTTTATGTTGTCAAATAAGGAAACTGTTTCATTCTATGTTGAATAGATCTTTATAATCATCTCTATTCAACTGGTTTGCATTTTTCATGTTTTTGGACCTTCCTACATTATCCTTCATCTACCTTCAGTATCAAATCTCATTCCTTATCCAAAAAAGAAAAAAAAAACCCAAAACCAAACCGAAACAACAAAAACACCATTTTAACAGTTTCCATTTTCTTGATGCTAGATCTACATGACAGGGAGATGGATATACCTTGTAGAATTGCCAAGGCCTACAATGCCGCATGCATAGAGAAAACACTTCAAAAAATTCCTGTTTTGGGTATGAAAAACTGCCTCACTGTTCTCCATTAATATTCTATTTAAAACCTGAATATTAAACCCTAAAGCACTTGCGATCTACATCAATTTCTCAGTGTTTAACCAGGACTGTGAAATAGATAAAAAATGGAGTAAGACTTTTTTTTTTCTTTTTTTGTTAATCAAAACCAAATCACTCAGGTTCTCATTCTGGTGTTGGCATTATAGTGTAATAACCATCATTGCATTAAATATCATGCTGATAATAATTCGAAACACAAAATTGTCAACTGTGAAAATAATGGTTAAAATTTGTTTTCATGTTTTAGTTATTTTTCTATTGCAATGGCAAAATACCATAACCAAAGCAACTTATCAAAAGATAGTGTCAGATTGGGCTTGCAGTTTCAGAGAGTTAAGAACCCATTTTGGAGGGGTAGCATGGCAGCAACCAGCATGTATGTTGGCAGGAACAGTAATTGAGAGTTCACATCTTAAACTACAAACAGAAAGCAAAGAGAAAAACTGGGAATGACTTGAGTATTTTTGAATCCTCAAAATCCACCTCCAGTAATATACCCCCTCTAGCAAGGCCACACCTCTGCATCCTTGCCAAACAGTTCTTGTACTTGGTAACCAAATATTCAAATGTATGAGCCTATGGGGTATTGTTATTCAAACTACCACGCTGGGGATTGACAAAACTCTTCAGAGGTTATGACATTTGAAAAGAGGACATTATATAAGAACAACATATATGGCTTTTCCATTTGGGTCATTCCCAGTTTATGTGGAGCACTAGGATGACATTCAAACTTAGAATGATATTCTTATTCAGTAGAAGGGGCACACATTTAAATTCAGGACTATCAAAACACTTCAAAGTCTAGAGAATAATTGTGGAAATGGGACACGTCCCAATTTACCTATGATTCTTTGATTGACCCTTAAGCTCTGTATGTAGGCATGAAACACACAAAAAGCATAGTTGGAAAGTTAAGACTAAAGTAGAAAGCTGGGGCTTGGAAGATAGCTTAGTTAGTAAAAGGGTCCAATTGCCAAACTGAGGATCTGTGTTTGAGCCCTAGCACCCATGTGCTAAAGAAGAAAACTAATTGCTGCAAGATGTTTTTTCTATGATTCACACATGTATATAGACACGCACAAGCACACATAAAATAAATATATAATAAAATTAAAATGTAAAGAAAGGAATTAATGATGCTATGAATCTATAATCTCCACAATTGAGAGGATCAAGGACTGAGAGCTGAGTAAGCTAAGCTACATAGGGACATAAGACCCTGGCTCCAATGGGGTAGTGGTGGATGAAGGTAGATATTTTACCATGTGCTAAGAAGATGCATATGGGCATTAATGTCCTGCCAAATAGTAAGGGTTTATAAGACAATTTAGTATTGAGAGTGTCCAAGTAACCTTGCCTTACCAGTAGGAACAATATCCAAGGAATATGCATTTTTCTATGATATAAGGGTAAAATTTAAATCGATAAATTTTGAGAAGATCAACAAATCAAACTAAAGAATTTAAGTGATCCTTCATTGATATATTGTTCTCCTAAGACAAAAGTCAATTTCTGGGGGAAATTTAACTCTATCCAGATTGTATACATTAACAATGCCCAGTATATAATCACAAATTGCTAGATAGGTACAAAGCACAGAAGCAAAACTCCATAATCAAGAAATGGAAAATAAATTTATATCTGATTTTATATCAGATGATTACATGTTCACATTAGTATTAGCTGACAAGAAATTGAAATGATCTACTATAATGTGACTTTATAAAGTATTGTAAAAATATTGAATATCATGGGAAAATATGAGGAATAAAAAGGGGAAAAAGAGAAAAAGTAAACTAAAAAGACTGAACAGATGTGCTTGAGAATGTGTCTCAAATGTTGATTATTTGCCCATATGTTTGCTACTGTAGGTTTCATCCCCAGCATTGCAAAAACATACAAAGAAAATTAGAAAACCTATGAGAGAAAACACATTTTAAAAAATAAAATAAGACATTTGGTATATTCCAATGCCTTAATAACAAAAGCAAATGTTTATTTATAACTATTTATTAATTATTGATAAAGATATCTTTATTCATAAATTTATAGTTTCTCTTGCCAATCATAGAAAATAGACAGATAGTATGTTACAACTGATAGTTTCAAACTTACAATGGTTCGAATTATGATTTTCCTATTTTCAGTAGCACAAAAATAATGCTTTCTATAGAACTTGTACTGTGGATTTTGGTCTTTGGGTGGCTAATGAGATGTTTGTTAATATGCTTATATCGCTGATCGACTGCTTGAAGAAGCTGAGCACATCAGCATAGCCTGGGGTAAACAATAGAATGAGTTAGGCCAAGTGTATTAAATATATTTTTAGTTTATTTTTAGTTTATTTATTTAGAAGCTATCTCATGGTAAGCTGAGGAACATATGTATAAATGAATACAATGTATGGAAATAATGAACCCTTAGTCATTTTTTAAATTAAGGCCAAGGGGCTTAGAGAGATAGGTCAGTGGGTAAGAGCACTTTTTGCTTTTTCAGAGGACCCAAGTTAGATTTTCAACACCCATATTGCAGCTTCCAACCATTCATAACTCCAGGTTCAGGAGATCCAACTCCCTCTTCTCACTTCCATGGGTATCAGTGACCCATTTAAACAACCTTTAAAAAGTACAATTCAGATTGATGTCTGTGGTTTTGTTTTTATTTTTTGTGTGGTGCTAGAGGTGAAACATAGGACCTCACAATGCTGGCCAAGGGTTTTATACTGAACCATAATTCTGGCCCTGACGTTTTAATACAATACATTTGAAAATTTATTTTAATTAAGCATTCTATCACTCTATTAAGTGCAAATATTTATTTTATATCTGTATTTGAAGTATAAACCGTAGAAGCAGTGAAACATTATATTTGGGAATTTTAGTTTACAAAATTATGAATCCAGTGGACAAAACAAGCACAGTTAGAATTGGCTAACTGAAGCAAGTGGTCTAACTTTTAATAACATTCTTAATTTGCTGATTTTAACTATTGGTGGTAAGAACTATTCATAAGATTAATGATCACAATTAACCTTCAAAGAATTTTTTTACATCAAAAATTAGCACATTTGTCAAAGTATCAAAGTTTTCAAATTTTATGTATTAGTACATACGATTTTTAATCAATATATAAATTAAGCATAGCCAATAATAGCAACTGTTCTTCAAATATCTGTAATATAGCACGGAGATTGTTTTTAAACTTGGGCTCCATGAATCTAAAAGTAAGTGTCCCATATTTTTGTGGATTTTTTGTTGTTGTTGAATAGTACTAAATATAAAAGTATAAATTTGATAATAACACTAACTAGATTACCAATACTGTGCTAGGTATTTGAAAGTATAATCCTCCAAATTAATATTATATACTATAACAGTAATTAATCAAACCACAGTATCCAGAAAGCAAGGAATCTTACATAAGGAAAACCTACAGGTAGTTTGTAACCATGCATGTTTCATGTATCATGTACAGTTGGGTTTTGTTCATGCACAATATTGGGTATATCCTCATTTAACTGAAATCTACAAATTGTCATCTGAAAACTTTTGCTCTTGTATGAGTGGATTTCAGTGAAGCACATGGGCTTGCTAAATTGGGGTTGGTGGATCCATGGATCCCTGTAAAGTATTTGTGAAAACTTAGTTACAAATCTATGCTGGCACAGTACTTTTCTGAGGAAAGCATTTCTAACTTTCAGATAAATTGTGACCGTAATTCTCCAAAGCATGAGAACTCTTGCTAATTGTCTTTTACTGAGGATGGTGGGTCACTTCCATTTTCTCCTTGCTTTCAACTTTGAATAATTGATGAACACTTAGGTTAAAAACATACTTGTAGAAGGTGACATTCAGTGGCAAGGAAGGACACACAGCTTATGAAAGAAGATATATTTTCTAGTTTTAACCAAGTCATATTTTAATTTTCCCGTGTAGTGGGTACTTGAATTTAACTCTGTATTGATGTAATAAAAACATTTTTTCCCACCCAAAAAAAATCCAATGTCCATTCTTCCTTTTGAGGCAGTATTTGTGAAGTTTATCTCGTTTTTCAATTTTTCTGACCATTACCACCACACAGATTAGGTATGATTAATCAATGAAGACATATTTCACACTGACACACTTAGAAAAACAATGACTATTTAAAAATTTGTTCTAGGGAGAGGAATTTTATTACCAGAAAAATTTCCTTTTTGTACCCTGTTTAGATCTATATTAAATCATGTTGGATGTGATTGTACACACGCACATGGGAGGCATGAGTAGCTAGATTTTTAGATTGAAGCCAGTCTTGTCTAAGCATCAAGATGACAGTTGGACCTATTCAGTGAGGCTATGTCATTTTAAAAATATTGTAAAAAATGATCTGGAGAGATGGTTTAGGGGTCCAGAGTACCAGTGTTTGATACTCAGTACCCACGTGGTTGTACACAGCTGTAACTGTAATTCTAGGGGATGTGATGCCCACTACTGTCTTCTACAGGCTTGGCATACATGTGGTACATATACACACAAGCAAATCTTTTATACACATAACAAATACAAAAATCTTGAAAAAAACCCAAAACTGCCTGAAATTTTCTATTTTAGTGTTATTTAATATATAAATTGTATTGCAATACATAAGATAAATTACGGTTTTCATTTTCAAAAAAGTCAATGATATAAGGTGTATAAAAATAAATTGGAGAAGATAAAAAGGAATATTCATGTGGTTATTTCTTAAAATCATTTTCTGTCTGAAAAAGGCAGGTGGGATTTTGCAGTACACTGCTGGTGTTGAATGTGAAAGCTGTTTTTGTATTTCCCTGGGTTGCTCTCAAGTAACAGCTGGTTTTCTTTGTCTGTTTACTGAAGTTGTAAAGTAGTCGTTCCCCTGTTACTTCGAGCCTATCAATATGTCTCTACCCTACCACATTCAAAAAACAATTAAAAATTCCTCTAACTATATCTATAAAACAAGATATGTGAATTGAAAAAGGATAGTGTGAAGTATTAGTTTATAATGTATTATTCAAACCACCCCACTTGTGATTGACATATAATTTAAAATTGGATTGTTGTCTTCTTGGTAGGCATTTGTTGAGTTAGAGAGAAAAATCACACAGGCCAGACAACTAGCATGAACTAGCAGAAACCAGATTGAATGAGAATGAGAAAGGGCTCCTTGAACTAAAATGGCTTAAGTTCCACAGTCTTTCCCTGAAGGTGTGTGTGTGTGTGTGTGTGTGTGTGTGTGTGTGTGTGTGTGTAGGAGTGATTTGTGGCTTCCTTTCAGAAATCATTGAGATCTGCTGGAAAGCATAACCTTATTGAGCCTCTACCACTTTATTCTTTACCATCAGGAGACGATGTCAGGAGAGACAGATAGGGGAAATTAATGGGACAGGAGAAAGGAAGAACTTATTTCCTGGGAATTGGTACACAGTGCTCCCTGGTGAAGAATTAAGAACTTGGACACAACTGACAGAATCCAAACAGCTGTTCATACTGCCTTCCATAGAGACAGTGATTCCCTTTCTAAGACTGATTTCAAACATGGGTCTGAAAACAGCTAATGAACTATGCTTTAGGCCAACGTATATGTGACCATTGAGTTTTTCCCATTAGTGCTTTTCTCTCACCCAGAAACCTACGTAGTATACCTCATAAATGACTGTGCAATTTCATTTGCAATAGGAAATACTTTAAAAGAAATAAACTAATTTGTATTTTATTTACTTATTTGTAAATAAAATAAGCTTTAAAATAAAATAATAAATAAGTTTATTCATTATGATTTCATATCATATATATTTTCTTTATTTCCCTCATATATACATTCCCCTTCTCTTCAAATTCATTTTTCTTTCCAACAAATGCCCCTCCTACTTTCATGTCTTTCTTGTTTTATTGAAGTCCAGTGCAGTGAATTAGGGTTGCTTCCGTGAACATGAGGTGGTGGTTATTTACCAGAGCATTGGCAGCTAACCAGTTTCCATACCCCCCCCCCCAAATGACTCTGTTTTCTTAGCAACTTCCAGGATGTGTGGGACCACATGAGCCCCTTCGTCATCCGTGATGGTATGTTGGTAGGCCTAGTCTTGTATAGATCTTGTGCAAGTAACCACTGTCACAAGTATGTCAGCCACATCATGTCCTTAGGACAATATCTCAAAGCACTCTTTCCAAAACAATCTTTTACATTCTTTCTGTCCTTTCTTCCTTCACCATTGGAGGGGTAATATAAAGGCAGTGCTAAGGGCTGAGTACTCAACAATCACATATTCTCAGAACTTTAACACACAATGAGTCTCTTCAGCATTAGTCAGTGCAAACAGGAGCTTTCTTGATCAAGACTGAGATCAGCACTACTTAGCCTGATCATTGACTCTCTTCCGGGCTCTTTTCTGCCACTGCGGGGTCCTCTTATTTACTTAGCTTTAAACTTTTGTTTGATCTTTGAAGCTGGTTTATCTAGCATCCAGTGTATGATGTAACTTTGAAAGTCAAAGTCAGAAACACAACTATAGTATACATACACACACACACACACACACACACACACACACAAACATAACACACAGTGATTATCATGGCATTTATATATGACTCGCTTGAAAAGTTGTCACTTACTTAATGAGTATATTTGGGTACATACTGTCCTTTTTCTTTTTCTTAGATAATTACTTATTTTGTGTAAAAGCATATATTTATATGTGTGTTTGCATACACCTCTATATTTGTGTTCATAGGGGACAATTAGTAGTAGTTGATTCTTTCCTCTACCATCTGTATGCTTGGGATTAAATCTAGATTGCCAGGCTTGATAGCAGACCCCTTATGTAAAGCCACATTGATGGCCCTGTCCTTTCATTATAAATCCCTTGCTTCATAATTACTCATCTCAATACTCTTATCTGAAGCTTAAGCCAAGGGCCAGCCTACACCTGAATAGACATCCTGGAAAAACTCCTCAGGCTTCATAGCCAGCCGTATTGTACTTGGAATCCCTCCATTTGTATCTCTTTACCACTTCATTTTGCCCTCTACTCAGTTGCACTTCCTCTGTAGACTGGTTAGGTTTAACAGTTAACTTGACACAGTCTAAAATCACCTAGGTTGGCCTATGCGGGTGTCCATGTGGGAGAGAGTAATTCTTGTTTTGTTAACATGGGAATTATGTGGAAAGAATAATGGGTGGGGCAGCTCATCCTGAAAGTAAGCAGCATTATGTTCTGGGTTTGGGTCCTGAATTCATTCATATTCTCTCTCTCTCTCTCTCTCTCTCTCTCTCTCTCTCTCTCTCTCTCTTTCTGTGCTCATGCATGTATATATGTATTTGTGTGTATATGTGTGTGTATATATGTACACACACACATATATATGTACAAGTACGTATTAGTCATTGAATATAAGTATGCATGCATGCATTCTCTTTTTGCTATTTAATGTAGATGTGACTAGGTACTTTGACTTCTCCCACAATGATGGACTGTAACCTCGAATTGTAAACTGAATAAACCCCTTTTCCACGAAGTTGCTTTTGTCAGGATATTTTATCTCAGCCACAGAAAAAGGAAACTAGGGCACCACCTACTTGTTCCCAAGTCAACCTCTCTGAACATTTCCTGAGCCTAGTTTGTTCCAGATTCTTTGCTGAGCATGGAGTCGGGGTGCAGTTTTATAACAAGATTTTGACCCTGGCAAAGTTGACTATCTTCCTGAGAGGTCGTGAATAGAATGGGCAGGTGCAAAGGCAGGATGTTCTAGGATGCTGCCATCTGAACCACCTCTTCTGATTGAAGACCTAGATATAGATTTGCCAAGAAGGCTGACTAGGCAGAAAAGGATAAGCAAGAGATGCCTCATCTTGTCAAGAAGACAAGGAATATCTTCTCATTCATTTCAAGCTAGCCTGGCAGTATTCCCAGTGGGCAGGGAAGACTGATATTCTGTGCTTCTCATGAGATATTACAGGAAATCCACAGACCACCCCAGTATGCAAAAAAAAGGAGGAAAAAAAAGGGAGAAAAGACAACCTGGGCTTTGAATTTAGATGTATGGGACACAAAATGACAGCCTTAACATTCAATACATTTAAAAAGGTAATATTGAGTGGTAAGTTATATTTTAAAATATCAAACAGCGAAATGTTAAACTTTCCCAAAATATAAAGGTTTTAAAATGTCAAAACTAGGCATTTTAAAACAATCTGCAGATATAATTTCAAAGTGACAAAATTAAATAGAATGTCTCGCTAAAAGATACGTTTGTTAGGATGAAATGGTGTTTGAATTCAGTGGGTGATTGTTCATTGCTCTGGCATTTATTTTCCATTCTCTGTAAGGACGTGGGAGCAACAGCTCCATGGCATCTGCTACTCGGACTAAGTCGTATTTCAGTAGCTCTTCTTACCAGGATCGGATCCACTAGAGCTTGGATTCTCTGAATTTTCATTGATAAACAACAATGCCATGAGGACCCAGGAAGAAAATGATCAATATAAGACTGAGCAAAACAGCTCAGATCTTCCTCAGACTTGGATATGTCTACTCCTTACACTGTCTAGGTTCCTGTACCCTTTTCTTGTTTTGCCACCTTTTGGCTTTACATAGGACTCTGTTTTCCAACTAATACTTGGTTTGATGTTTGGAGAAAAACCACTGCATATGGAAAAAGCTCTTTACACTAGTTTGCCTTTTCATTTCATATTTACTTCATTACAGTTAGACTTGCAAAAAAATCCTACAGTATTATGTGTTTGAAATTCTGTGTATAACTTTTAAACTCACAGGGAGAGAGACAGACAGACAGAGATATAGACAGAGAGATAGACAAACAGAGAGACAGAGACAGAGAGACAGAGACAGAGAGACAAGGAGAGACAGAGACAGAAAGAGAAAGTTTGAAACAGGGTGTTATGTAGCCCATTGTGATCTTGAATTCATTGTGTAACTGAGGATGACCTTGAACTCCTGATTCTCCTCCTACTTCTCAAGTATACTGGAATTACCACAACTTGTCACTACACCTGCTCTTCGTTTTACTTTTAAATGTAGTAAAATTAAGTACTATGCCTTCTCTGTTATTTTTAAAATTAGTATTTAATTCATTCAAGTCAAACAAATTCCATTTTCTTTTAAATAATCAGCATAACTTTCAAAGGTAGTTAGTGCTCTGAAATATTATATTCTGCAGGTATACATTTAATAATATATTTTCCTTTGACATAGTTCCAGTGACATGCTAGGACACCTTACTGTGTGAACAGTCAGGGCATGTATATGTAACATTGCTCAGTGTTGGAGTATATTGGCAAAGGGAAGATTCTTACTACACATTTGAGGATAACATGGGCTACATGGGAAAAGCATGATGCATCAAACTCCCAGAGCAGACAAGCTCTGTGAAATGTCTTAAATTCTAAGCTCATCAATTTTCTTATTCTTTTCAGCTTAATACCATGACTAATATGTCAAAGTATGTTAATCCATTACATAAAGAAGATTATTTATAAACCTAACTCAAAATGACTAGGTCTGTGAGTTTGTGTTTTTTTTTAAAATTGTTTACATAATGCTAAACATTCCCAATGTTAAGCTATTTATCATTGTGGTAGAAACATTCTCTTCCTCTACTATATCTCTCTTTCCTTCTATGAAAATAGGCCTTGCCAATCTTTCTCTATATAAGGCAAGATAGCAAATATATTGCACCCACATAGAGCCCCTGTCTTTTGGGGGCTAGTGTAACCTTGAACATTCAGAGATATGCCTGCCTCTCCTTCTGAGTACTGGATTTAAAGTGTGTGCCACCACACCAGTATAAGATTATAACTTTAATGTTATTTTCATTATGTGTTTTTAATTATTTAAAAAATAACTGTGTGTATGTGTGTTTTACCTGCACAGATAAGTGTGTCAGGTTGGTGTTATGCCCTCAGAAGTCAAAAGAAGGGTGTTAGATCCCCTTGGAACTGGAGTTACACGTGGTTGAGAGCTGACCTATTGGTATTGGGGATTGAATCCAGGTCCACTGCAAGAGCAGATGGTTCTCTTAACAACTGGCCATCTTTCTAGCCTCTGCTTATCATTAAAAAATACATAAAAATATATAAACAAACTTGTCTAACCTCCTGCCTCGCTATACAAAACCAGTCCATAGGCTAAATCTGGTTTTCAATATGGGATCTTGAACCCTGTTTGGGATGTGAATTTTCCAGATTGTCTTATAGCTATGCTGCCATGTGACTCATTTCTATGATCTTTGCTTCTAATGGAATTCAGACCTAGTGGAACCCTGTCTTATACTTTATTATCCAAAGATTATTTTATGAAGTTCAGTCATTACAACCAACCATTAAATTGAGTAAGAAGGGATTTAGAGATGTCCAAGGGGATAAAAGCATTTGTTACTCTTATAAAGGATGCTGGTTCTGTTCCCAGCATGCATATAGCAGCTCATAACTGTCCATAACCCTAGTCGCAGAAAGTTTAACACCTCTGGTCTTGTGAGTTGTTAGACATGCATTGTGGTGTACAGACATACATGTAGGCAAAATACCCATACACAAGCAATACAATAAATGTTTAGGGAAAAAAAAAGAATTCAGGAAGAAAATCAAATATTAGCCTCCTCTTTCTGCCATCATTCTCTTGCCACTGGCTGCTTATTATGGTTGGATACAGTCAAAATTATTAATGGTAAATGAAAGTGCCAACATTCACCAGGATTAGTACGAATGCTGTACCCAAGAACATTTCAAATCTCCTTTCCTCTCCCAAAAATGCTTTGTACCCAGCATGGTACGCTGTCCCCTTTTACTCTGTATTTTTTAAGAATAGAGGCTAGGGATAGAAACTAAACTGAGAATCTCAACACAAGCTAGGCAAGTGCTTTATCACTGGCATATGCCCCCAGCCCATATTTCCATAATCCTCAAATTCATCTTTCCCTCTTTCTTTCTGTCCTTACTCTCTCAGTTACCCTTAACAAAAAGAGTATCAGCCATTAGAATGGTTTCTGGGCCCTGAACATGTATTGAATCTATGCAGCGACCTGAAATATAGGCAATAGTGTTATTTCACATTTTTATAAGAATGGAGAAATTGAGGTACAGAAATTTTAACTGTGTTGCCCAAGGAGTGTTCCATAAACTATATGCTTCCCCACTAAGCCATGCAGTATGCACATGCTTTATTTTACATCCAGAGTAGTTGTTAATATTTCTCGAATACACACAGATTTAATTTTTGTATAAAATTTTAGGGCAGCCTTTCCTTTGTCTAAAAGAGAGCAGAAGAAACTACATCTTATAGGAGAGGCTTGTTCTCATTCTTGCTTTTGTAAATATTCTGATTGAAACATGGGATAGTATACCCTCATACATTGTATTGTGACCATTTTCTTGGCATTTCAACAGAGTGGAATAATGGTGATGAAGACCATATGGCTTGAAAATTCTCAAATAATTATTACTTATCCCTTTCCCCATTGTCTTCCTGCCCTCCCTCCCTGCCCCTCTTAATTACTAGGGATTAAAATCAAGGCCTTGCACATGCCAAAAAGTGCTCTACCACTGATCTTCATGTCCAGCAAAAGTATACACAATTGACATCATGTTTATACTAGGGTTCACACCTAGAATATTCTGTGAGTAAGGCATATATGATGACCACTTCACATCTCTCTCTCTCTCTCTCTCTCTCTCTCTCTCTCTCTCTCTCTGTCTCTGCATATACACATACATTTGGCAACTAAATTTCCTAAGCCCCAGCAAGAGCACAGTTCCAGACTCCAGTAACTGTAACTGCATGCCCAGTATGGCATCCCAGGCTTGCAAATATGTGAAAGCTTCAGGTCTCAGTTCATGCCCTAAGAGAGGGCCAAATAAATGAGGGTGCATCTTTCTAAGGAGCCCATATTTACATATTTCAGCACAAAGTTCATCCTAGGTACAACATAGACACCACTAGCAATTGGTGAGTAGGTGAGTGAGAGGGGACATAGAAGAATCTCTTTGACCTGAAAACTCTACCACCCCATCATCTTCCTATCTATAATGCTAAACCTCTTCCTGTTTACCCAGACCCTAATCAGAATACTCACGGGTTAAAAAAATATTCTGTCCTATCTACCTCCTTTCTGAAACCTTTACTGATCCACATATGAAGATGTCACCTTCATTCCACAATTCTCTCATCCTTTGTTAGTCGAAAACATCACGGTTTAATGGAGACCTTGAAGAATCCCCCCATCGTCACACTTGGTTCCATCTGTGTGGGTTATTAGAAATGTATTTGTTGGCTTGTTTCTTTTCTTGAGTCAAACTTTGTGAGCTGAAAGGAGCTTCCTTTACACTCCGCATCTGACCCAGGCCTCCACTTCATCCTAGGGTTAAAAATCTTTATCGCTAATTTTAAGAGTACATAGAACTTCCATTGCAAATCATACAAGTGCCACTCTAGGAAATGTGACAAGCATATATAACAGTATAATAGGTGGGATCTGGTCCTCAGGACTTGTTTTGAAGCTGAATTTGTAACAATATTTCATATGATGACGGGCCAGTGGTGATAAACTTATCTGGGGGTTTGCACATTTATGTCATCAATTGGTTCTCACTCCACTCAGAAGTATAAAACACTGTGAGGGAGAGAGAGATTGTAGAGGTTAGGAACATGAGCTAGTCTTCTAGAGGATGCAGGTTTGATTTATTGCACCTACATGGCAGCTCACAAACATCTGTAACTCCATGTTCAGGAGCTTTTCCTCAAAACTTCTACCTATTGTGGGAATCAGCACACACATGATGCACAGAAATATATGAAGACAAAACTCTCATACACATAAAATATTAATAAAATCTGTTTTTAAGATAAAAATAGAAGTTGTTGGTATGTTATGCAGTTAACTTGCCTGTGCTGTAAGAAAGCAACACAACTTTTGGCATTCTCCAGTGAGCACTCCTCTCACAGAATTTTGTACTCAGAAACATGACCACAAAAATGAAAAAGGGTAATATAATCATGCTTGACTCACTAATAAATAGCATTGACAAACATACAGACATATGGTCAACCATGCATGTGCAATGCATGAAGATGGACAACTTAGGATGTTGCAGTAAATAACACCCAGAGTTAAAAGCAAAAACAGGTCATGTAAACACATCTCTTATGCACTTTCCAGTGTTCAGTAAGTATTACCAGAGGAAGTTTTTCCTCTTAAGTTCAAGTTTAAATGTGATTTGTGTCTCTTTACACCACATTCCTTTGGGGAGAACACAGATGTATGGACCACAGCCATATGCTGAGATTAAAATAGAATAACATCATTTCTTTCCTCTTTCTGAACCCTCTCATATCTCTTTTAGATTCATGGCCTCTTTTTTCATTCATTGTTGTTCCATGCACGTGTATTCCCAAATACATAAGTATAACCTGCTCACACTGTATAATGTTACTTGCATTATGTTTTCAGGGCTGACCATTTGGTGTTGGAAAACCAATTGTTGGAGAGACTTTCTCCCACTCTCAGCTTCCCTTAGTTCCCTGTAGTTTCATCTAGAGTTGAGGCCTCCTGGCCATTCTCTCACCTACCTTAGCATGTCTATTGATTTTGTCTTTGTTGAGCTCATTTTAGGCAGGCATGTTGGTTAGACTTTATGGGTGTAGCTTCTGACATTTCTAGGAGACACAATCTCACAGCAAACTCCCTGTTTCTCTGGCTTTTGCAATATTTTCATCTCTTATTCCACAATAATCCCCAAGCCTTAGTGTGAGAATTGTATTGTGCATCTATCGGACTGGGCTCCTTAACTCTGCATTTGATTAGTTGTGGTTTCCTGTAATTGTCTATGTTGCAAATGGAAGTTTCCTTGATGAGGAGTATAAGAACAACTGTTTAGAATGTAGTTAGGGATTATGATTATTAGGTGATGGGGAAATTATAGGTTCTCCATTAAGATCCATGACTTTACTAGCCTTGGGTAATTGGCTAGATTGCCATTATCAGGCATAAATTATTTCCTGTTGAGAAAGTCTAATCAGAGGGCTGTTGTTTACAATCAAGATGTGCATGCCATTACTGCACCCTTAAGGTTATCATTCCATGATGATCATGGCTGTGGCTCATAGGCATCATAACTGTGTAGAACTGTTGGTAGTTTCTGTCATTTGGAAACTTGTATGGTCCCTTTTAGTACCATGAAAGCTAATCCTCAGAAAGGAGACTTTCAGATCAGTTTCAACTCAGGTACACCTAAGGTCTGTGTCTTAAGTATATAGTATTTTCAGCAATAGGTACTGAACCTTCAACTACTGGTGGGGTTGTGTGAGAGGTAACTTAAGTCAATAGCAACAACCTTTATTTTGACATACCTGGACAACAACTCAAAAGAGGGTATCACATGCCTAATATTGGTATTTTGTTAGATGGTCTTTCACTTTTGGGGGGAAACATTGTCAGCCCAGATGGAAAATTTTCATTTATATATATTTATACATTGACTTTTATGTTTATAGCTATTTTAGGCGGATAGGTAGTAGTATGATTCCTTATGATTTTCTCAGACACTGTTACTGTTATTTTACCATCTTCTTTCTTTTACTCTTTCCACCTTAATTAGAATGCACCAATTTTCTCCATATTTCTTATCAGATCATTTGTACCCCGATAGTTCTTTCTTCATTGCTCCCCCACTCCCATCCCTGGCAAATATCCCCCTTTAAAAAGCTTTTCTTTTTCTGTAGTTACTCCTGGACATATCCACACATCTGAAAGTTTGGAGCTAGGAACCTCAAATGAAAGAGAATATTTGATATTAGTCTTTCTGGGTCTGGATTACGTCACTCAAAATGATCTTTTCTAGTTCCATACATTTCCCTGAAAAGTTCATGATTTCATTTTTCTTATAGCTGAATAGTATTCATTTCATTATCCATTCATCAAATGAATAACATTTAGGGCATTTCCATGTCCTAGATACAGTGAGTAGGGCAGCGATGAAAGTGACTGAGCAAGTATTTGCAGATAGGATATAGAGTCCTTTAGGTACATGCCAAGGACTAGTATAGCTGGATCATATGGTAAATTTATGTTTAGCTTTTTGAGAATTTGTCACACTAGTTTCCACAATGCCTGGACCAGTTTGCAAAGCCAGCAACAGTGACTTAGGGTCTCCCATCCCCCCAGCTCTTCCAGCATTTTTATAGGCTGTTTTATAGAACTTTGCCACTCTGACTGGGGTAAGATGAACATTTCCCTAATTGTTAGTTATATAAACATTTTTTGAGATATGTTTTTAGCAAAATTTCCCCTTCTTTTGAAAACCTTCTGTTCAGGTACCAGGCTGATACTTTTAATATGTTGAGGGTTTATGTGTGTTTGTGTGTATGTGTGTGTGTGTGTGTGTGTGTGTGTGTGTGTGTATGCATTCTTTGTATATTTTGGATATTAATCCTCTGTCAGATAAATAGATGAAAATAATTTCTTCCTCATTCTGTGGATTTTCTCTTCATGTGACTGATTGTCCACTTAGCTGTTTAAAAGATTTTTAGTTGTCAGAAGATGTACATCATTAAAATTTTATGACATTTTAGTTTATTGAGTGGTGTGTGTGTGTGTGTGTGTGTGTCAGAGAAAGAAGCAGAGAGACAAAGAGGGATAGAAAAAGAGATACAGATGGGGGCAGAGACAGAGTTAGAGACAGGGAGAGCAAGCAAGTGCCATGGCATGAATGTGCAGGTTAATAGGAAAACCTAGGGTCAGTTCTCTCTTATAAGTGGGTCTGAGGATTTGAACTCATGCCTTTAGACTTGGCAGCAAGTATCTTTCCCTGAGGAGTCATCTCACAGGCATTTTCATGTTCCTACCCCAGCCAGAATGAAAGGAAAACATAGTGATGAACAGACAGATAGGGTTCTCTAGTGTATTGTTCTCTGTGATAAGGTACAGGATAATCTCATAGACCAAATAATGATACTTTTCTCTTTTTATTGCTCTGGCAAAGGAAATAAAAATTTACATTCTTTCTTGTGGCTCTTAAGTGGTAGTACACTGTAGTTTAATTTGCATAATTATTTTTATTTAGAAATAAAATTTACTCCCAAATAGCTAAATATTTATATTAATGATTCTTTGAAGTCTTCCCCCCTCTCTGCCTCATATTTGAATACTTTTCTACAAAGCAACATAGGAATGTGACTTTCCAGGGTTATTTTATTTTTAATACATGTGCTGAATACATTAACTATTTGGGGAATACGCATTTATTTTTGTGAGCTCTAGGTATAAATATGCCCAACATGAGTCTTTCTTCAGATCACAAGATAAAGTTTATCTTGTGATATTGGTGGTTGTCTTTAAGTGTTTTTGTAAAACACTTAAAGTTCCTCATCAATCACATTTCTATTGAAACAAGACCATCAATTTAGAAATTCTTCTTATTTTAATGACTTGCATCCCCTTAAAATGTTTTTTAATGTCCTTGCTTTCAGTCAGTACGTACTCCCATACCTAGACCCAACCGTTCACTGATATGCTTTCTGTCTTTGTAATTGTATTCTGTCTAAAATTTTCTTATAGGTTTAATATGATCTTTTTGTTTTGTTCCCTTAGTAATATTAGTTGTGCTGTTATATTTTGTTTTGTTTTGTTTTGCTTGACACAGGGTCTTACTTGGGCTGGAATTCACTATGTAGTGACCTAGAGATTGTAGTAATAACCCTGCCTCAGCCTCTCAAGTGCCGGGATTCAAAGAATGAGCCAATATGCCCAACATGCATTTGTTTTCATTGCTCTAATATTTTAATATTATTTAACCTGCCAGTAGTATGGTTTTTATTTTGTATTAGTTACCTCACCCTTGCTGTGATAAAATATTATGACCAAAAGCAACTTAAGAAACTTCATTTTAGCATACAGTTCCATAAATGCAAAGGCAGCGCTAGTGCAAAGCTGGCTGAACACATTTCTTCTTCAGAAGGGAAATAGAACAAGCAGGAGACAGGGTAAGGCTGTAATCTCTCAAAGCCTTCTCTCACTGATGTACTTCCTTCAACAAAGCTCCAATGCTCTAAAACTACAGCCTCCTCAAAAAAAGACATCAACTGGGACCATGCATTCAAACACTTGATCCTGTGGAAAATTTGTTTTCATTCAAAGTATAACATTCTTTAAATTAGTCTGTTGTATAAAACCACCACATTTTAGGTTTTCTTCCATTCATTTTAATTATTCATATATTGGAAATATGTGTTATTTCTAGGGATTGGTGATTATGAGTAATTAGTATTATATGTGTAGATGTACTTTATTACATCGCTTAGACAAATGACTTAAGTTGGAGTATTTACTCATTTTTTTATGTAGTAATGTTTTCAAAACCTGCAAGACTCTCTTCTACTGTGGCTCCATCAATTTCCTTTGTATTGTGGACAAGAGTTCCAGTTCCTCTATATCCTGAGCAGCAGTTGTTGTCATCTGTCCTTTTGATACTTGTTCGAGTGCACTTTAAATACTACCTTACTGTGATTTAATTTGTGTTTCCACGATAATTATTGGACATAGGAATGGACAGATATGTTGTTTATGTTTATTTTTTCAAAATACTCTACATTATTATGTAATCATATTATTTATTATGTGTTTTTCTATATCTACACTATTGATATTAGGGATTGTTTTAATTTGTGGAGGCTGCCTTGTATATTGTAGATTATTTAGCTTTATTCTTGGCCTCCTAGATGGCAGCAGTACACATCCTGTCACAACAATCAAATATCATACCAAAAATTACCAGCCAGGTGGAATCACCCTGAGTTGAGAATTATATGTTGTAGTGAATTGACATAGCCTCCAAAGAAGTATACTTTATGAAGGTAAATAGTTAACGTGGAACCTAGGTGTTTTGAGTGAATAGAATTCAGAAAGGAAGGAAGAAGTGGAGAGATCATTTGGAAATGCTTTTCCTTTCCTGTGATTGGTTTTGCTGCCAGAAGAGATTGGCTGAGATGAGATTAAAGCTGAAGACTGTAACCCGCTTTCCTTACAATCTTCTTTTGGGCATCTTCTCATCTTTATCTACACATGTCTTTCAGTAAACAGGAAATCTTCCCATGCTTCTTGGGAGCTATTTAGTTTGTCTCTACTTTTGTTCCCTTAAGTACAGTCTTGCAACCTTACTGCACTATTCATAACAGTTCTATTTTTCTTCCTTTGAAATAGTTTTTCTACAATAAATACCTGTATAGCATATTACTGAGATGAGAGATTAACTTTTTTTGTGGACTTCATTTGTGTAGTATCTTTGTTTTCCAAATTTATACAAGTTGGGGAAAGTCCATTTCCAATTTCTTTAAGCCTTGTTATACCCAAGGCAGTGTTTGAATCAACCATTTTCCCTTCTACTTCTTAGGAAGCTATTCTGCCAGTTTGTAAGCTTCTAACAGTAATAATCAAATACTTTTCCTTTCTTAAGCATCCTGTATATAAAAAAGGCAATATGCTAAGTCAGAACTGCTCTGCAAAATAAAATCCCCTTGACAGACTAAGAGTTGAAATATGAAATGATAAAAAAATGGGTTTAAAAAAGATAAATCTACTGTGCGCCAAGTACGGATGTTATTTTATGCAATAAAGCCTCCTTAAGTAAACATTTGATGGAAGGAATAAAATCTTCCATGAACATAAATCTTTTTTATTAGCTCCAAGTTTGTGTGTATAAGGGAGCCCTAATGTACCCAAGGGAGGTGGAAGTAGAAGGAGACATTATAGCAAATAAGATGAGGGCAGACCAGCTTCATCATTGATAATAAATTGGCCCAATGTTGTTTAACCAAAACCAGAGAAAGATGGATAGCAATTCTCACGGTGTTTTACATAACGGAGTGCAGCTTGTACTTAATCAATAGCACTATCGTAAGGATTCTGAGAGCTCTAAAATCTCAGTGTCATTCAAACATAACGCAAAATAACACTTCCTGCCCTCCTTCTTTGTGGTTTCCCTTGTGGTTGACTCAAAATGGAACAACAATAACGTAAATACAGACATCAAATGGAACTGGTTAGGCTTTTTGGTTTGTAGATGCAGTTCCAGTTCTTTTACATACAGATAGAACATTACCAAGGGTAGAGTGCTCTGGAGTAGCTTGACCTGAATGACAAGGAAAAAATCTTATTCTGTTTTGGAGTGTTTTTATTTTTTTAGTAGCAGTTCATAGCATTTCACACATGTGCGTAATTTACAGGGAGAGAATAAGAATGAAGCATGCTCGATCCCCACTCATGTGAACCACTGTTGGTCAAAGCATGTGGGATGGAGTAGGTGGATCTAATATACTTTAGTACTCACCTTTCATAATCTGCACTGACAGGTTAATATCTACTGGATGTATACTGGTTTTTTGTGTGTGGTAAATGAAAATCCAGTGCCTGGTAAAAGAACTTACAACCCAAGTTCTATCCTAAAATGTATTATGTATATATGTATGTACCTATCTGTCTGTCTGTCTATCTATTTATCTATCTATCTATCTACCTACCTACATACATACATACATCTGTGTTTATTTGTATATGTTTATATATGTAATTATAATTTTTCATACCTTTATTACAAAAAGCTTGGTGGAAGAACTTTTTTCAAGGTGTCTTGCTATGTTGCCTTGGCCAGCCTAGAGCTTACTACAGGGCCAGGACTAGCCTTGAACTCACAAGAATCTTCCTGCTTCTGCCTGCTCATAGTGCTGGGATTAAAGGTGTGGTTAAAGGCAGAGAGGGATGGTACAGGATTCACTTGCAAGCTGGCAAGGGTGTTTACTACAGTCTCAGGGAGTCTGGCTCCTTAGATATGATACCTAAATTAGAGACAAAGACCACTGTTTGTAGAAAAACACTTGGATTAGCAGCTGTGTAAGCATTTTGATCCCCAGTTTCTCCAAGGCAATATGACAAGGACCAGATGGAAGCTGATGTATAGTGGTTGCCATTACAGTAAAGGAGCCCTGAGATTATAATGGACAGTAATCACATCTAGTCTTGACTCCCAAGAGAGGCATTATCTTTATCTTCTTGGGCTGTAAGCAGATGTACCCACTTCTCCTGGAGAAAGCACTCCATTTTAACTGTCTATTTATAATGGAATAGCATTGAAAAAATAGTGCAGGACACAAGGGCTTCTGCTCAAAGCATATATAAAAATATAAGCTGACCACAGAGAACTGCCTTCTTGACAATACCTAAAAAGTGTATTTACATTTAGCAGCTAGGAACTTACTGAAGAAACATTGCCTTTGATATATTGTGTGATACAATGTAATGCCAGAGAAGAAGACAGGGTCTAGATAGATGTCTGAGTAAGCAAAGTGATTACTGCACAAGCTGATCTTCCACATAAAAAGCTGTGCCTAGCACAGTGTACCTGCAATCTCAGTGCTAGGGAGATAGAAAAGATTACTAGGACTTGCTGACTAGCCAGGCTCGTGTACTTGGTATGCTCCATATTCAATGAGAGACTCTGTCTTAAACAAAAACATAAAAACAAATGTAGAGAATAACTCGTGAGCGCACCAACCATCAACCTCCGGTCTCTACAAATACATTTGCACATACATGCGAATGTGCATGTAAAAACACACACACACACACACACACACACACACATATATATATATATATATATATATATATATACACACACACACACACACACACCAATACATAAACATAACACAGTGATGACTGCTGAGCATGCATGGCATTTAAAAGTCAGAGTTCAATGGTAATTCTGAGGGATATGATATATGGCAGAGTGGTTTCAACAAAAGGGATAGAAGAAGGTCCAACATCATGCAGCTAGGGATCTCCATCCAGACATTCAGACATGGGAGTAAGTGTGAATCACACAGAAACAGTGACAAGAACTGTATTAGAACGTTTAGAGATACTGGCTGATGCTCCTTGAAGAAACTAGATGTAACTGTAATGAACTATTGGTTGTATAATGGTTGGGGGAGGGGTACCGAGATTCAAGAGAGCATGATTTGCGTTGATACTAGTTTCTGAGTCTCACTTTTTATGAATAATTTTATGCCATATATGTGTTTGTGTCTATCTCTGTCTCTCTGTCTCTCTGTCTTTCTGTCTCTCTGTCTCTCTCTCTCTCTCTGTGTAAATTTAGTGTCACAAAGTAAACAATAATGATGAATTGATAACAACGAAAATGATTCTCTCCTTTCCACTAGTTTTCTGACCCAGATTTTTCAGTGCTCTCAATAACTGATCATTGCAGTACTCCTCAAATGTGTTTTGCAGAACCCCAGCATATACTTCCAGATATATGCTACAAAGGACAAAACCTCTGGCTAAGTGCGTTCCTAAAGTCCTGAATGTTGGCCTAGTCCCTTGGGTGGTTTTTATACCTTCAACAACTCTGAAGTCTTCTTTGTCCTGCCATCTTCTCAGCGCTTTTCTTATGCTTTGTTTAAACTCATCTCTCTTTAACTTACCTGTTCAGAGAATTTTAGTTTTGCAGGTAGGATGCACATTTCATGAGAAGCTCCTGTCCCTGGTGGTTGTGGGAAGATGCTGTAAACAATACAATAGCATAGTAATCACACACTCATGGTCGAAAGGTGAACAAAGATTGGTACATTTATCTAGCCTCTCAGGAGTGCATATGGGGTATCCCTCTATCTTATATATAAGATCATTATGATATCAACACATTTCTGTCTTACCGCCACACATTATACTCATCGACAGTGAAAAGGTCGAGCCATCCAGACATGTTCTAGAATTTACATATTGATATTAGGAGTTAATCCTCACTTATAATAGAGGTCATAAGCCTAGCAGATAGATGTGAATCTACTCAAAGGCAAACAATGCTTGGCATTCCATGATACTTGAGTAGCCCTTCCTGAAGGTAGACGTTTGCAATTTAACAGCTTAGAGCATGGTAAAACTTATTTACCATTAGCCATGATTTTTTTTAAATTCTTGAGCATTCAAGATAATGTTGGAGACTCGTGGGATAGGACGTCTTTTCTTAGGTCCTTCTGGTTGGTTTTGCTGCCACAAATATAAAACATTCAGAGTGTTGTTCAGCATTTGATAGAGCCTTAGTTTTCAGCGTTAGGAGACTCTCTGAATTGCAGCAATTATTGGGGGGGGGGGTTCATTGTGTTAAATAGAGAAATTGGTTTTCTTTTCTTTTTTTTTTTTTATCACTTGCTGGCACAAATCCTATCACATTTTATATTGGAAAGCTGATCCTTGTATAGGTATCTCAGAAAGAAAGAAAGAAAGAAAGAAAGAAAGAAAGAAAGAAAGAAAGAAAGGAAGGAAAAATAAAGTAAAGTAAAGAAGAAATTAGATAAGACCAAATTGGTGGAGTTGATAGAAGGTGTTCTGAAAGGGAACACTTCAATTATTCACACTGGATTTTGTGATACATTTCAGAGTGGCTAAATTGAGATGAAGGCAAGGGTTGTTTTTCTGTGGCTGCTCTTCTTTCCCTTGCATGCATATTCAAGTCAAGAAGGTGAGAAACATTTGTCTTTTAACTGAGGATCCATCCTGGGCCCTTGATTTGTCTGAACCACAATGTTCTCTCCCTCTCCTTCCCCCTCCCTCTTGTAAGTTGCTATCTCTTAACTAAACTCCATGAATATTCTTTCCAGCTTCAGCTTTCTGCATATTTCTTCATATCATAAGCTGTTATGTACATGAAATAGAACACAGGCTTTGTAAGGCTCAGCATGCACCCTGGCTTTCATACATGTTCCTGGCACATTCATCTCTCTCTCTCTCTCTCTCTCTCTCTCTCTCTCTCTCTCTCTCTCT
>JADRCH010007686.1:4472602-4509165 GCA_019843965.1 Rhynchomys soricoides | reverse complement strand
TCTCTCTCTCTCTCTCTCTCTCTCTCTCTCTCTCTCTCTCTCTCTCTCTCTTCCTCCCAGGCTTCTGTCCTAAATGGGGTGTTTTTACAGTTTTACACATCCTGAAAATTCTTTGGTTTTACCTTCTCTTTCACTTGACTTTTTCTCTTCACTGCTGTGCCCAAGTATTTGAACATGTTGCCCAGGCTAGCCGCTCCATGAGTACTTCCTCCATCCATTGTTCCCTGCTGTTGCTCTGTGCTTTGATCTTCCTCAGGCAGCTGTCCTTTCAGATACCAAGAAAACACTTTTATAGAATTCTTTGCCCTCCTTTTATCCCCGAGCTGAAATACCACTGCCCCTGGAATGGGAAAAACGAGATGTCACAGAGGAAAGTAACCTCTGCACATCACAATTTTGACACTGTGAGATTGATCACAAATCCATTTTTTCTAGGCTTTTCTGTTGTGTTTGATTCTAGGAACCTCTCTTTGAAAAAGTCATTTGTCTCTCATTGGCCATGTGTCTTCAGCCCAGGCTAGCCTTGAACACATTATGTTCCTGACAGTGACTTTGGATTCCTGAACTGATCATCTTATTTTTATCTCCTGAGTGCTAATACTATAGGGGTGTACCATTTTATGTGCCTTTTGTGATTCTCAGCATATCATGCAAACAAGCCTTGTGCTCTATTTCTGATTCCTGATGTTCTTCAGGTTTTTTTCCTGCATTTTTCTTCCTTCTATTGTTTGTTTTACACAAAGATTCTCCATAACCCATTGGTTCTGTCCCACACTGTGCAAGTCAGTTAGATTCAATTATGGCAGCAGATTAATCTGAACAGCTGTTTTTTTCCCTTCCTATGGCATTATCACTTAAGAATTGGCTGTGGATAGGGTGTGTGTGTGTCAGGGGGAGGTCTAATCTTTTCAGCCAGATTGGCTGTGTTAAAGTTTGGGCTTTGTGATTATCTTCCTGATACTCAGTTTTTCAAAAATGACCCTGCCAGTTCTCAAGCATGTACTATATAGCCTCATAAGACACTTGCTGGAACACAAGCACATTGACACCCAATTTATTCAGACTATGTTTGGAGATATATGAAGGAGGCAATATTATCACCCACTGGATGTCCGTCTTTGTTTCCACCCACATTACCAAAAGATATTATTTGGTGAGATCAGATCTAGCAATCTTACATATATTAAGGTGAACTTTTCAAAATTAAGACATGGAGGCCTCCATACCATGGTATCTGATGACACAAGGCATGAGTTCCAAGGAGATAATCAAATTTGAGAGCCGCTTGCCTGGTGAATGTATGAACTCAAGGCATGAAGACGATTTTTTTTTTCTGTCCTGGTTTTCTTCTGTTACCAAAATGAAGTTTCTAATCCCTTCTCCTCCATATGAAGCTAGTGAGTCAATAATTTTCTGAACTATTCACCTCACCCCCCCCATGTCTAACCCATGCCAGGCCCATCTGCAAGGCATCATTAAACTATTTCTAATTCAGACAAATTGTATAGGTAGAGCCCAGGGAGTATATTCAGTTTTTGACTGCCGATTTGGTCTAGATCTGAGCACCTCTGCTGGGGATGCATCTTGGAACAGGTTGATCAGTTTAGTGTCAGCCTCCTCTCTGTGAAATGATTAAATGATCCAGTGCTCGAAATGTCATTAACACATGGCTTAGATGGTTCCTTGGATAGAGTGCTTCCTATTGGTGCATCCATTCCCTTCTCTCTGTGGTCTCATAATGCATTTGAGAAAAGCCTGGCAGCCCTGGATTCACACACAAGGCTCCCACGTGGCTCATCTTCTAAACATCTAACATCTTACTTCTAAACATGTAGCATCTGACAAGCAGCCCTTCTATGGGTAGGTAGGGTTAGCAGATACTTGATACTCTTTTGTATTGAAGTACGCTTTACTTACAAAATCAGGTATTCTGGCCATGCCTACATTTTCTAGATTAGAAGCTTCTACCAGGAGTGAGCATGAAAGGAGTACTGCTGTAGTATGGTAAGTATGATTCTCTTCCTAGGGAATATTCTCTGTGCTTTTGAAAATATCCTAACACTGGGATGGTCGCTTCTTAGATGCAACAACACTGCACTCTCCACCACACTGTTCTGTTGTCCCAGTTTCTAGCTCGCAAATAGCGGAGAGAGCATTGGTTAACATGTACACAGAGTACGTGTGTGAATGAGCAGACTGATGGTGGTGGTGGTACTTACTGTGGGCATTCAGAATACAGGCATCTGCGTACTCTTTTGAGTATTTCCATACTACATGACTACATATAATATGAGTTTTTGAGTGTTCTATGAGTGAGATGATCACTCAGCCCAGGTCCATTCTTAGAATGACAAGAACACTATTCATGATGACCCAGAGACCATAGAAATAAACAAGGATTATCTCAAACAACTTTGGTGACCCAGCTTCCTTTTCTACATGAAATTAATACTCCTAAGTTCTATATAACTTAAACTAAAATGAAACATATAAATACTTTAAGGTAGAAAGTTTAAATTCTTCTACTCTGTTCCTTTCTAGCCATTGAATGCTGTATAAAATAATTAAAATGAGAGTTGGAGAGATTGCTCAGTAGTTAAGAACACCAGCTGCTCCTCTAGCACCACATGGTAGCTCAGAACCATAGATCACTCCAGCTCTAAGGGTTCTGTTATATTCTCCTGGCATCCACAGGCACAAGGTATCCATATGTGCCATGGACATACATGCAGGGAAAACAACCCTGTACATTTTTTTTTTTAAAAAAAAATCAAGATGAAGTTATGACCTTCTTAGGAAGTATTTTTGGTTTATTTTACATTTATCTTTTAATTATTTTATATTTTGAGATTATAATACAATTCTACCATTTCCCCATTTTTCCTTCTCCTATAATCTCTTATATAGCCTTCTTTACTCTCTTTCAATTCCATTGCTTCTTTTTAAAAAAAAAATTAATCATTGATACATATATACATACACACATAAGTAATGTGTGTATTCACATGCACATATTTCTTGATATACAAACACAACTTATTCTGTCTTACAATGTTACTCGTATGTATATACTTTCACGTCGACTTCCCTGGAAAGGACTATTTCTCTAACAGTTAGCATTCCTTAGTCATCTGTAGTAGGGTTGATGCTTCATGAGCTTTTCTCTGTTCTTGTTGGCATGACTATTGGACTTTTCCTTGTTCAGCAATGTGTTTAGGCAGTCTTGTTGGCGAGACTTTATGAATGTACCTTTTAACATTACTAGAATAAACAGTCCCACAGCATACTCTCTCATTCTCCCTTCTTATAATCTTTCTGCCCCCTCTTCTCATTTTTTTTCCTGAGACTTAGGTGCAAGAGTTATGTTAAAGAGGTATCAGTTGGGACTGGGTTCTACAGTTCTGTGTTTTGATTGGTTGTGCTTTTCTATAATGGACTCTATCACTTGCAAAGAGAAATTTCCTTGATCAGGGGTGAGGACTATACTTTCACTGTGGGGATAAGACTAATGATTATAGATTGTAGTTATGAAATATGCTGGTTTAGTAAAATGGTGGTTGTAGGCTCTCTTCCAAGATCTATGCCTTCATTAGCCCTGGTTAGCTGGCTAGATTTCCAGAAACAAGCATGATTTCCCTCTTGTTGAATGGGTCTTAAGTCTAATTAGAAAGCTCTTGGTTACTGCCAAGGTATGTGTTAGGGAGTATTTTTGTTTCTAATATTTAGTGTCTTTAATCCAATGGACTCTTAAAATGATATATTTAGAGGACTTCAAGGTTTAACAAATAAAAATCCAAGGTGCCAAATTAATTTGAGATTTCAGTTCATCAATGATTTTATTTTCAGTTTGGTATATCTTATGCAATATTTGAGCCATACTAAATATTGTTCATTGCTTATATGAAATTCAAATGGAGGCTTTATAGCAACCCCACATTTGAGAAGTAAGTTTTGAATGGAGCACATTCCAGAACTCCTATACAGTTGTTCTTTTAAAATGCTGGCTCTTACCATGGCTCCATAGACACTACTTTATTTTGTTTTAATTCTACCTGGCCTAGCTCAGGACCTGGATGCTCAGAGGTCAGGGAAGTGAGTGAGCAGAAGCCAGTACAGTAAAGCTGCTCAGTGGGAAGTCTGAGGCATCAAACTGTGCTCCTGGAGGCTAGGGTCTTCCCAGGAAGCAGTAGCTTTATCAGGAGTCTTCTGCAGAGAGCAGACTGGCTGTAGAATCTGATGGAGAGGGCAAAATTCAGAAAGAGATGTAGAAATGGAGGCGAAACAATCATGGGCCCTATAATTAAGGCAAGGAAACTTCCCAAAAGTGGGAATTGTACTGTGCTCATTTTACCTCCCCAGATCTCTTAATAATTTGTTTTGTTTTTAATACAGGTGGAGTTAAAGTAGTTAAGAGTAGTAGTAAACTGAATCACCAGTGCCGATGGGCTACTTTTTTGTATAATTCAGTGATTCTCAGTCTTCCTAAAGCTGTGACCATTTAATACAGCTCCTCATGTTGTGGTGAACCACAGCCATAAAATTATTTTTGTTGCTACTTCACAACTATAATGTTGCTACTCTTGTGAAATCATAATGTAAATATCTGATATGCAACCCCTGTGAAAGGTCATTTGACCCTTCAAAAGGGTCATAACCCACAGGATGAGAACCACTCCACTAGTGGTTAACATACATTCCTTGTTTAGTTCTTAGTGTGTATAGAGCATCAAAATGAAAAAAAGTATCTCCCTCACAAGAGGCACCAACACGCATGAATGTTGTAGTAAGGAATGCTCACAACCAACCTTTGGACTGAGCATGGGGACCCTGTTAGCATTCTGTCTAAACTCCACCCCACAGTTACCTGGCAACAGCCAGGTATGCTCCTCCCCACAGTTACCTGGCAACAGCCAGGTAGGCCTGACCCACTCCCCTCCTCTCTCTCTTGCCTCTCTTCTTTTGCCTCTTGCTTTCCTCTTGCCCTCTTGGGCTCTTCCCTTCCCCTTGCCTTCTCCCTCTCTGCATGGCTGGCCTCTATTTCTCTACTCTCTCCCTCTCGCTGACTTTCTCTGCCTCTACTACCCTCTTAATTCCCCTCCCCATGCCCTGAATAAGCTCTATTCTATACCATACTGTCCTGTGGCTGGTCCCTTAGGGGGAAGGGATGTCTCCGCATGGGCCCGCTGAGACACCCCCTTCCCCCACACCTCACCACAACCCCACAGAACATATTTCATATCTCTATCTTTTTATAAACACATCAGACCCCAGTGGAGGAGTTAGAGAAAGGACTGAAGGGATTTGCAACCCCATAGGAAGAACAACAATATCAACCAACCAGACCTCCCAGAGCTCCCAGGGACTAAGCTGCCAACCAAAGAGTACACATGGAGGGACCCATGGCTCTAACTGCCTATGTAGCAGAGGATGGCCTTGTCTGGCATTAATAGGAGAGGTCAATTCCCTACTGTAGGGGAATGCCAGGGCGGTGACGTCGGAGTGGGTGGGTGGGTGGGAGGGGGAGCACCCTCATAGACATAGGAGGAGGGGGTGGTATATGGGGGTTGGGGGGGGGGAACCGGGAAAGGGGAAAGAGGATAACATTTAAAATGTAAATACATAAAATATCCAATAAAAAATTAAAATAAAGCCGGGCAGTGGTGGCGCACGCCTTTAATCCCAGCACTCGGGAGGCAGAGGCAGGCGGATTTCTGAGTTCGAGGCCAGCCTGGTCTACAGAGTGAGTTCCAGGACAGCCAGGGCTACAGAGAAACCCTGTCTCGAAAAACCCAAAAAAATTAAAAAAATTAAAAAAAATAAATAAAATAAATAAAAATAAAAATAAAAATGACACTTCCCTTTGGAGAACATTCTATCAAGAGTGAGGTCCAAATTCTCATTCTCTTCTGCACCTTCCATCTGTCTGCTTCTGAGGTCCTGATTGGTCTATTGTGTCTCTGTGTTGTATCTGTCTCCAACAAAGTACTTGGCTTGGTTTTTATTGAACATCCCAGAAACTGTGGGATGGGGAAGAGATATGGAATGTTTTACGGAAATCTTTAACAATGTTTTCCAGTGTGTGTGTGTGTGGGGGGGGGTACTTTACAGACTCCAACTGACCCAGAATAACATCTTTAATCTGCAGATAGTTGTTATAAACCTCAGTCTGCATGTTGCTTTCAACGTTTTGGGGAAATTTATTATTAATGGTTGCTTTGAACTTTTTGAATGTTTTTCACCAGATGATAATTACAATGCACACACATGTGCACATGCATGCATGCATATGCACACACACACACACACACACACACATTATTCTGCATCAGGGGTGTGGAAAAATACATAATTTAAGATTAAATATATGCACTATGGGGAATCCAAAGGTTAGTAAGGTTGGGTACATTGTTTTTTTAAAGGCAGCTTTAAACAGTTTAAACTTAAACAGTTTGAGCACATAATAGGGCAACAGATGGACTACTAGTTTTTAAATGGTCTCAAGGCATATTATTAATTTGCTTGCAAGTCTGGCAAAAGTTCAGTCTCTCTGAAGGCAAGACACATTTTCAAAAGAAGATATTCTACCATTAGCTGGGTACTGCAATACACACAATTCCCTTCACCAGTTTCACAACTTACCCTCCAGGATTTCAGTGGAGGAGCAGGAAGAGCTTGTGTGCCAGCCAGCTCAGCAAGCAGAGGACTTTCTGTGCAGATTAGGATTCAGTGCGACTGTGAGTGTGTGTGTGTGTGTGTGTGTGTGTGTGTGTGTGTGTGTGAATATAGATGTGATGGTGTGTACAATCCATTAAGCTCTGCAGAGGGCTTCTCTTCTTAATTTTGTTTTTACAGTGAAATAGATAGATAGATAGACAGATATAGATAGATGAATATAGATAGATAATATATATAGATATAGATCTCATCTTTGCCCCACCTCTACCATTTCCACTGTACCTCTTCTCAAGTGTCACTGCCCCTTTTACCCACTTCAAACTTTGTTTTCCTGTCATAAAATTATATATATAAATCTATAGTTGAGGGTTCCTTTGTTTTGTTGTTGTTGTTGTTTGTTTTTTACCTTTTTGAGACAAGTTGTTCCTCTACAGACCAGTCTGCCTTTGAATTAGCTCAGGTTGGTCTTGAATTTACATTGATCCTACTCCCTCAGTCTCCCAGGTGTTGCCATTATATGTGTAAGGCACCAAACAAAGTTTTTGATACTATGTCTGAATGTGATGTGGATGCTTTAGTGTTATGGCAAAACATAAGACTGTGAGTGTGTTTGTGGGAGTAACAGAAAAAGCCTGAGAGCAGTGCTAAGGATATACTGTTATGTAGCATCTTATAATAGATACTTCTTATTGGAATATTCCAAGCATAGGTAAATTGCAAATTCAGTTGTGAGGGTACAGAAGGAATCAGTATTTGGTGTCTATTACATAGGTCAGCCTCCCACCCCTTTTGTGGCCGAAACAGAGAAATGCCCTTACACCATAGCAAGACAATTACGCCCAGCAACACTCGTTTATCTCCTGTTCATTTGGAGACAACTCTGCTTTATAGCCTCCTGGAACATGACCAGTCACCTCCAAGGGTGTTAAAAAATATCCAAAAACAAAATTAAATTCACTTTCACTTAAAATGCAATTATATTCTATGTAACACTTTTAGGAGCAGCGTGACTGAGTGTTTGGAAACCAAGTGGAACTCTGGGGCCGCTATGCTCTGAACTGCAAGGTTGGGGAAAAGGAAAACATGCTAAAAGACTTGTGAAGAGATCTGCCACTCATGGGCAGAGATATATAGGGGCCAGCAGCAAAAGCAGCTTGTACACCTAGCTTTACTTAAATGCATGTGGAATCATCTCTGTTCTCCACCTGCCATCTGAAGTAATGACTTGTCTTGTGGTAGCTAGTCCTGGTCATTTGGTTTTCCTTCCTTTCTTACTTCCTCCCTCCTTTTCCCCATTTTCCTTGTTCCCTGCTCTCTTCTCCCCTACTCTCTTTTATTTCCTTTCTATTTCTTTTGTGTCTTTCTTTTTCAATCTTTCTTCCCATCTCTTTATTTTAGTTACTCTTTTCCTGCCCTCCATTTCATGTTCTTTCTGCGTACTAACTCCATCCTAAGTATCAGACTTATTAACACACGGATTGGGTTTGTCATGGGTTATTGCAACACTCCCACAGTGCCATCCGTCTTTTGCTGCCATTCTGGCTGGTACTGTTTTTTGGAGTGCTGCCACTGTCAGAAGTTGCAGTCTACTGAGCCAATCCAATAACAGCCAGTGAGAGTTCAGGACGGCAGGGCACCTCATGTCTCTCTCTCCTGAGTGAGTAGTTTTAGTAGGAAATAAGATCTGATGGCTTCAAGGCAAATGAAGAGAAGTCAGAAGAGAAAGGGTGAAACCTTTGTTCTGTTTAACAACCTAAATTTAATTTTAACTAATAAGAGTTTATACTTAAGGGAAGACAGCTCTTCCAATCTCTGTCTACGGTCTTACCAATGAACAGGCTAGAATTACTGAAGAATTGAGGTGGTTTTGTTTTTCCTCCATAGAAAAAATTTGCTTTTGAGTCAAACTTCAGATAATAAAACCCTTTTTGAAACATGCAAATACATTCTCTTTCAATATTGAACAATTACCATGTATGCTATTGTCGGTGCTATTAAGCTTTTATGTAATATTAATTCTGAATGGTTAGAAAGTAGCTGTAGGGTGCTGGAGAGATGGCTCGGTGGTTAAGAGGTCTGGCTGTTTTTCCAGAAGATGCAGGTTCGTCTCCCAGTACACACCCAGCTGCTCACAACTGTCTATAACTTCAGTCCCTGGAGTTCCAATGCTGCCTTCTGGCCTCTGTGGTCACCAGATAAGCACATGATGTATAGACATACATGCTGGCAAAGCCCTTATGTGTGTAAAATGAAATAAATACATTTTAAACTTTAAATGTAAGTTAAAGGTCAGGGCTTAAGACTTCAGCACTCTGTTTTATATGCAATGTTCAGCATTCTTCTTTTCTCTCCAATATCACAAATGTATCTTGAACCATTTCTCAATATCAATCACTAGATGTTCAAGGAGACATGGCTTTTTGCCAAAAGGAAACTAAAAGGCCCAGGCTATCACTGTTGCTAATTTGTCTGCACAGGTGACTCAAGGTCTCTGAGCATCAGCAATTTCCCCTATAGCCAAAAGAATCACAATAATGATTGATGGTTGATATGAAGTTCAGTGACGTATATGTAGCTTTCAGTATAAGACAGAAGTTGAATGAGTCAGTCATGTTCAACTGCGTATCCCCTTGACCTGTCTTCCTCCATCAGTTACAGCTACTTGTGTCCCAGTCCTTTCCCAGAAGTTTTAAACTGGAATCCAGAGCCAGTAGTTCTCTGTGGTCTTGAAGTTACCAATGCTGGTTATAGTATAAAAAATGCTTAACCACAACAGAGACTTTCTGTGTTTTAAATAACTTTGACATTCACAGGTGAGTTAAGCCACTAAGTTACTCTGAATGTCTGTTTCCTTATCTTAAAAGTGGATAGTATCAGACTCTAAAATATTGTTGCAAAGTCTACTGACACTGTATGATCAAAGATTTTGGAAACTGCCAAGTGGAGTGAAATGTAATATTTGAAGTATTGAATTGAACATAGTGAGTTCAACATAGCCTGGACTACATGAGACCATATGTTCAAATAAGAACTGAAATAGAAACACCTGTGAGTCTTGCCCAGCAATTGTATCAACCCAGTTTGTATTAATTACTATTCTTGGCTTTGAAAATACTCTTCTGGAATTGGTCTTCCAGTTGGTAAATGTCAGCACTAAATCAAAAGTTCTTTAAATGTAGAGATTCAGTCCTGTTTATCTTTGCTATTTTGCTGATTTTACAATAAACTAGCATATATACATTCAGAATTATGTAGAGAAAACTAATATTATACTTTCAATAATGTGTGGGCAAAATATTGACAAATCCAATCCAATAATTTTCTCCAAATTGACTATGTCCCAAGAATCTGATGATAAAGAATATTTGGGGGCAAACTTAAATGTAAATTAGACATCTGAGAACCAGTGTCTTGCCATGTCCATGACTTAAGCAGTCCTGTGTTCTGGAGGCCTTTACTACTTAATATATTGTGGCACTGATCATTACTTAATCTTGGAAATTAGAATGGGAATTAATGTATATACCACTTTTGAGCAAGGTTTGTTTCTACCCAGGAGAAATTTGGCCATACCTAGAGAGGGTTTTTGATTGTCACAGCTTGCGAAAGAGTTACTCCTGGCTTCTGGAAGGTGAAGACTGGAGACTCAGATAAACTTCTCAGTGTGCAGTGTATAATCAAGTCTGAACATCAGTGGTGACACAGAAAACCAATTAGAATAACAAGGATGGACATTTATTCCTTGTAATGAATATATTCTGTATGAGGCCTTACCTTTGTGTGCATGTTCGTGTGTGTGTGTGTGTGTGCACATGTGTGCCCATGCACATGTGTAGGTCTATGTGTAAGATTACACCTATGAAAGCAAGAGCTTCATATTGGATGTCTTGTTCAGTTACTTTCATTTTAATTTAGGAGAAAAGTCTCTTACTGATTTGGCTAAGCAGCCTGACCAGTGAACCCTGGGATACTGTTGTCCCACCCCAGTGCTGGGATCCCAAATGCATAATGCTATGCCCAGATTTTTTTTCTTGCTTTTGGGAGATCACAACTCTGGTCCTCATGCTTATTAAGTAAGAACCTTACAAAACACAGAACCATGTGCCCAGCCTGAGGCCATTTTTACACACAGCTTATTTTTACTGTAATGAGTGAACACACCATGATAAAAACAATTTGAAGATGTGCCTTTATGTTTAAGAAGTACACTTTTGTGTCCTTCCTATGATGTACATGTATGCACTGTGAGCCATCTACTCTTTCCTTGTGCTCTCTTTTGTAGCTGCTTGAGAAAAGAACTGATTAGTGTGTTGGGTTGGGGTCCACTTACCCCTATCAGGAATGAGATGTAGGCCAGAGAAGTATCATCTCACACCATACTTCAGGCCAGCAATCAGGCTTGGTCTGTTTCAGCAGGGCTCTCAGCACTTTGAATAAATATCTTCCATATTCATGGAGAAGAAGGCTCATTTGAATATTTCCAATTAAATTTCCATTTCAAGTCTTAGTGCCAACATATTCTACTTCACTTTTGTATTATATAACTTTCATACCTGACCATACATTCAGTAACTGAGGCAATCTTTAGATGATATTAATGTTTTTGGGAAATTCTCTCTTAATCTATGTTCTGGAAAATTCTCCATTAAAATACTTCCTGCTATTCACCACTCTGCAAAGTTTTTTTTCCACATATTTCTGTCCAGACAGATCAAATTAAAGTGTAACAATTAAAACACTTTTGTCTATAATTATTTGAATCATATATGTTATCTCAAAGCCTCATGTGTTAAAGGCCTACCTCCCTGTGTGATATTATTCAAAAAGTAGACCCTTGAGGGGTGGGGCCTTGTGAAAAAGGAAGTTAGGTTGTGGAGTGTGTGCCCTCAAATGGTGTATATGCTATTCAGCTTCTTCCTCATTGTGTACCTCCTGGTTGTCAGTGAGCAGCTTTCTCCTGCCATACATTTCTGCAGTGTATAAAGCCCCCCTATAGGTCTGGTAGCTGGTGGAAACAGCTATGGAATTCAGTTGTCTGAATGGCTATGGACTAAACTTTCTTTTGTGAACCAAAATCAACATTTCCTCCTTTTGTGTTTCTTTTATTCGGGTGTTCTCTTACAGTGGCTTAAAGCTGACACATTAACACAAGCCTTCTGGAAACTTATAAGGAAACAAATAGAAATCAGTATGTGTTTCCTAAAAAGTAGAGGTACTTTGAATTATAGCTCTCTATATGTATACCAATGGTTTAAGAGAGCAGGAAACTACTTAGGTGCCTCGTGGGAAGAAGTACAATAGAAGCTGACTAACTACATTGGTCTGTTTTTGTAAATAAAGTTTTGTTGGCTCATAGGCACAGATACTTGTGTGCACTCTCTATAGCCTTTGTTGTTCAGCAAAAGTGAGTGGTGGCCTGTAAAGCCAAGAACACTTTCTGTGCCTTTACACGGAAGGTCTTCCATTTTAACAGAACAAGAGCAGGCTTTAAAATATTATGTATAGTCTGTAGAGATGACTCAGCAGGTAAGTACACTAGGTCCACTTCCACAGGACCTGGGTTCAATTCCCAGCACCCCCATTGTGGCTCACAACAGTCTGTAAGCTCCAGTTCCATGGGATCCAATGTGTTCTTTTGACCTCTGTGGGGACCAGGCTCATACTGCACAGACATACATGCAGGCAAAATACCCATACTTTTAAAATAAAAGTAAAAAAAAATCGTGATCAGCTATAGATGGATGATGCTTTATAAAAACACATTTAATCAGTATTAGAAATAATATATAATTACAATTAATCAATAATTATAAACAGTCGAATTATCATTTGATCACAGTATAGCCCCATATCTTTTTATATGTCAAATATAAAATGCCCATTTTATAAATTCTCTAAATACAGTCATTGAAGTTTTAAACAATACTTCTTGAAACGTTCCTTAGGTACTGTAGTAGGATAGGCATAAAGATGACAACAAAACGTTGTCATAATTAATCCTTTCTACACAGTATTACTGCCCTTAAATACTCCCTTATAAATTAGCAAGGCAGTTATAAAATCCGAGATACCAGGAACTGTGGAGGTCTTGATTACAGTATCTCGCACATTCTGCAAATAGTAAAAAATAAGGCTTGAGAAAAAGAATGTACTCCTTTACATAAAATGCTATTTTTTTGTGTTTCCATGTTTTTCTATGTCACTTCATGTGAATTATTTCTAGGCTAAGAATTCATCACATTAAGTTGGAACCAATGCCTTTCCTTGAATTAAATTGTGCCTTATTTTGTGTGTGCATGTGCATGGAACAATTTGGGACATCTCTTTAGGTGGTGTCCACTTCTTTTTGATCTCCCATTAGCTTGGAGTTCACCATGTTGGCTGTGCTGATGAGGGGGCACTAAAGATTCTCCTCTCTACCTTGCCAGTGCTGGTATTACAGGCATGTATCTACACTTCAGGCCTTTTACATGGGTTCTGAGGACCAAACTTGTGGCCTGAAGCTTGCATGGAAAACACTTTATCGGTTGAGCCCTCTCCCCAACCAATGCTTTCTCCTTACTGTAACACAAACAAAGCTACACACTTTCTGTTTAGTAATGGGATCCATGCAAACAAAGTTTCAAATTCACTTCAAAATTTTTAGCATGAGAATGATTGATATTAAAAAGTAAATAAATAAATAAATAAAGGTTATGACTGGCATAAGTATTTCTAAAATTAAAACTTTGTTAAAAGCAAAGCAAGGTAGCTGTTTTGGGTAATACTATACCCAGGAAAATGTTTTTTTAGGAACGCATTTAATGCTTGTTTTGTATACATATTTATAGACAATAATTTTTACTTGATTTTATATATTTTTTAAAACCTACACAACTTCTGCTCTCAGGTTTACAGTGATACTTTTGCTGTCATTGCTCATTAGTGTAGGCATAATTTTTTTTTGCAGTCTATTTTAATAAATGTTCAACCTCTTCTCTTGCCCACCACCCAGCAGAAGCAGTGGAAGAGAATAGTTATTAGGCTATGGGGGAAGTGGACCTGTGCAGCAATAGTTCTTTGGGGGTGAGCTTGATCTTCTTGAGCAGCAGTTCAGTCCTGTAGCAAACACCAAATACAAATAAGCAGCTGCTGTCCTGTCCTCTAGGAGGCAGACACCAGGCCCAAACCAGCAGCTGTAGTTCAATCTTGAAGGAACCACGAGACTCACCAACTGTCCCAAGGCCACTGAAGTAGCAAGAAGCTACAGGAACTCTTTGGTGGTGTCACCACAAGCAGACCTCAGCAACACTATGTAAGGTGAACAAATACATGTGTGTCATTAGGGATGAAGAGTGAAGCAGAGCAAACCAAACCAATGCTCACAGTCCTACTGTCTGTGAGGTGATATTTATACTGCTTCATTATGTATCCTTTCATGTTTCTTCTATAGCAAAACATCTTTTACCTGTGTCTACTTCAGGGAAACATTCTTTCCTGAGTCTGCTTTAAGAAGGCATCTTCTCAACTGTGTGCCCCAGCAAAACATCATTTGACATGAAAGTCTTTCCAAAGAAACTGAACTAAACTAAACATCACATTAGGTTTATTTTTCAACTGGACATATGATAGAGTCATCTGGGATGTGTATGGAATTTTTACCTTAATGTGTATATGGGTACCACATTTGTGCCCGATGGCACCATGCAGACGTCAGAAGAAGCATCAGATCTCCTGAACTTGTAGTTATAGACAGTTATAAGCTCCAATATAGGTGCTGGGAATCAAACCCAGCTCCTCTAGAAAAATAACCAGTGCTCCTAACCACTGAGCAATCTCTCCAGCCCTTATTTTCTTGATTAATGTGAGATGGCCATTCCACTGTGCCTGGTGCCAAACTTGGGCAGGTGTTTCTTGGTCACTTAAAAAGCTGAGAAAACCACAAAAGCAAGCCAGAATGCAGCAACCCTCCCTGGCATCCGATTCAGTTCCTCTGTCCACATCCAAGTTCCTATCTTGAGTTTCTGTCTTTATTTCCCTCAGTGATTAACTGTGATCTGGGAATAGTAAGCTGAAATAAATCCTTTTCTCCTGCATGTTGCTTTTGGTCTTGGTATTTATCATAGCAATAGAATGCAAACTAGAACACTATGATTTAGAACACTGTCATTGTGTAGACTTATTCCCAAATCACTTAAGAAGTTGTCCCATGTGAATGTTCGTGGGAAATGTTTAAATGGAGGGAAAGGGGGACAAAACAGGACAAGCTAGAATGTTGAAAAGGAGCCCACTACTTCTGGGAGATCAGGAGAATTCTGAAGCTTGTCAGAAGGAACCAGATGGAAGCAGCAACAATTCTTCAAAGAACATTTTCATTTCTAAAAATTTGTGTGGTATGTATATGCTTCACGATGCTCAAGATATGTACTGTCATTTAGATGAGCCTTTTCTTATGAAATTTTGAGAAGGACCACATTGTAAAAGTAGTTTTTCCTTATGTCACTGCTTGATGGGGGTGGAGAGAAAAATTCCTTTTCCATGGTTAGATAGCACTGTGGTTTATGCGGTATGCATAGGGTTTTAGACTGTTTAGGCTTCTCTACCAGTACATTCTAGACTGGCTTACAAACACAGAAGTGTGTAACTTACAATTTGGAAATCTTGGCTGTCCAAGATCAAAGTGTGGCAGATTTGTTTTTGCTCAGGGTTTTACCTGGTTCATTGATAATATCATATGTCTTCATATGGCCAGAAGGCATAGAGTTTAAGGAAATTCTCCAGGGCCTCTTTATTTATTGATCTATTTATGTTGAGCTATGGATATTCTGTCTCACTGCACAGTTCACACAGTCTTGGATTTTACTATGTAGCCCAGGCTGGCCTAGAAACCAGCCTCTCAGGGCTGGGATTATAGGAGTAAACTCATACCTGGCCTAGGAGAGAATTAGGGATGTTATTTGTTTGTTTTGTAATGCTAATGCGTGTGGTGGTGGACTAAAGACCTTGGTTATGAAAGGAAGGTACTCTATAATCATTTGGGCTTCTTTTTATAAGGATGCTAGTCCTAGTCATGAAGGTTTTACTCTCATGGTATAGTTAACATTGCACTAGGAGTTAAGATTTGATTATATGTACTGGAGATGGTGATAGACACCACCATTTCATCAGTGACACATGCATTTTTACAAAGCTCATCATGGTTTGAAAAAAATAATGATCTACAACACATGAACATTGCCTACAACTCAACATATCTTTCTGCTTTTCAAAGATTTGCTGGCACATTTGTTGTCTATTCCTATAGTGGCAGAGTTGAGTAACTGTGGCAGAGACCATGTATGTAGTCTAGAAAGTCCCCACATTTTCTACCAACAGAAAGCTTGATGAACTTTGTTCTGTAGACTTGAACTAGAAGGTTCTGTCAAGAGGTTTAAAGGACAAAGCTAATGTGTGCCTCCACCTGCATAATACTCCAGACTCAAACATATTTTCCCACATGGTTGTCAGGAAGGCTGGCAAGTGCAGTCTACCAAGTTCCTTCTATATATAGGACCACACAGGTCTTCCTGGACAGTCACCAGTATAGGTGACTACGTATATGATTTGTTTATGTGGACACAGTGTTAAGCCGTGCTTTCAGCGAGGAAATCACAGGATTTTAACTGTAAATGCGCACAAGTTCTTTTCTTCCCCCTCCCTACAACCTCATTACTTCAGCTCATCACACTTCATTTCCTTGGTGTTGTTGGTTTTTGAGTTTTAAGGTCCCTCATTTTTAAGATCAAGGTAAGGAATGGGATGGAAACAGCAGGGGTGTCTCATAATTGAGTTGCATTTGACAGGCTCATTTTTGTATTTATGGAGCTAGTCATGCAAGAGTTTTTTGAAACATCCATCAAAGCAATGTTTTCTTTTTCTTACTCCTGTTGTCCTTTTGGGGTCTGATTGCACCTGATGGTGTTTATGAGTTATAGACAAATGGGCCCCTTTCCCAGAGCAATGCTTCACTGGAGGATGAATTTCATGTGGGAGTAGATGTTCCTATAAATGCAAAGAAATTTGATCCCTGATCTCTCTGCCTTGCTCTGACAAGGGCCAGTCAGCTGGTATTGAGCAAGAAAAAGAAGAGGTTACTAGGATGTATTAGCTTTTGATGGTCTTCCATTTCCTTAAATATTTTTTAGCAACTCTATATATTTCAGGCTTATTACTTGACTTTGAGATTTTGGCTGAGCCTGAATGTGAATATATCTCTATTTTTAAACAGCATTTTCCACCTTGTGATGAAAGAAATCCATCATCTTCCACAGAACTGATGAATCAAACAGCAGTATGTTTGTAGTTAAATAGCTGACCATTTGTCCTGTTTCTCAAACAATCTGCAGTTATCTGGCTTTACCATTTCTCAGCTCCTTTTCTAAACAGGCCTCTTCTTAAAGATTTAAGTTGATGGTGACTTTGTACATAACAAGCTTACATTGCAATATTAAAAAGGAAAAAGAATGTATCTCTGACCTATCCAAAACTTGAATTGATTTCTCCTAAATATCAAGGTTCTGCTTTGTTATAGCCCACAATAGGATTCTACCTAACAACGAACATGAAGAACAAAAAATTGCCAAATAACGTAACCTTCACCAGATACATCAGTGGTTTTGTGTGCAGAATGTGGGATGCTGTGCAGTAGTGAAGGCAGATGAGATCTGTCCATCTTTAGCTCACATCCCTGCTAATGCACATGGTGCTGACATGTAGGCAGACTATATGAGGGCACAGGGTTGGCTGTTAACTCTACTTTTTGCTTGTTTACCTGTTTTTCTGTGCCTTCCGCTTCCAAAGCATGCTTCAACACATGCTATTTTTATAAGTCTCCTGCCTCTTTTATTTTGATCATGAATTTTTTCCATTCTTTAAAAGCACTTTCAAGTCATAATGTAGAGGTGACTATGAAGATTATGCACAAGGTATTTAAACAGCACAGCACGGCTTGTGTTCTTCCCCAATGACCACAGCACAAATTCTATCAATCTTCTAGACTGATGAGTGCTGAGCATTCTCCCTGCCTCATATGTGCAGGTTCATTATGGAAAGCCTTCAGTTTCGTTAGCAAGGGGTGAGCATAAGGACCCTTGTAATTTGTCACAGCTGCAAGTGGAAGGTGAGAGAGATGTATGGGGACTTTGCTATTCTAATTTAAAGCACAGGGCTTGTTCTTACCTTTATGTAGCATTATAGAATGCCATCAGGTAGGGACACACCTAGGTTGTTTTGGTTGTGGAATTTCATATCTATGACTCATAAGAGCAGCTGTATGGATTCCATGCCCCCTCATTCCTTATGCTACAGTGCACAGCAGGCATGAGCAGGTGGCATGGAGAGATGGCATTATTGGGATGCAAAGATGAGGTATGCCTAGAAGTTACACATTATCGGAGGAGCTGGCTGTCATTTGGTGTTCTGCCCAAATCAGAAAATGCTGCCTTAAGCTCATTTAAAGTTTCTCAGTTTCCCGGCAGTTCACATCCCCCTTCAGGGCCAGAAGAAATAGGCATGTTCTCCTTCAGACCAGTGCGCTCTGCACTCTGCCATTTAGTAGGCATAAGGAAGGTTTTCTTTTTCCACTTGTTTGTTTGTTTGGGTTTTGTTGTTGTTGTTGTTCATTTTGTTTTGTTTTCTTTGCTTTGCTTTTTTTTTGTTTGTTGGTTTTGGAGACAGGGAAGGAAGTAGTTTATTCGGAGAAGCTTAATTAAGGGTGTTTTCATTTGTGGTTTATTGTTCTGTCAGAACCTGTGTTTTGTTAAATGTTAGCACTTGGGTTAAAGTTTGAGTAGGAAAAAAAACCCAGAGAAGGAAAGCCTGGAAAGTCTGACAAATTTACTCAAAAGCATGGATTCTTTATCAGAGAAATATAAATCAACACTATATTGAAAGCCCATCTTAATTTAGTCTAAAAGGCAATCACTAAGAAAGCAAAATCTGGGCTGGAGAGATAGCTCAGTGATTAAGAGCACTGGCTGCTCTTCCAGACGTCCTGAGTTCAAGTCCCAGCAACTACATGGTGGCTCACAACTCTCAGTGGGATCCAATGCTCTCTCTGGTATGTAGATGTACATGCAAAGAAAAAAAAAACATTAAGAAAGAGAGAGGGGGAAGGAAGAGGAAAGGAGGGGAAGGAAGGGAATGGAGGGAAGGGAAGACAGGAAAGACAAGGAAGATAAAAGCTGGCAAGAATGTGAATACAAGGGAACTTGTCTGGCCACAATGTAGTTCAAGAGGTTTTTCAAACAAACGAAACAAAAAACTAATAAAACCAAACCCAAAAATTCTCTTGATAATAGACCTTTTATATGACCTCACTCAGCTATTCCCAGATATGTAACTAAAGGACTCCAAGCCAACAGATTATGAGACACTTGCTCATTGATAATGACTGCAGCACTGTTCACACTATCCAAGTTATGGATCCAACCTAGGTGTCTATCAAAAGAAAAGAGGAAGAGATTAAGGAGGAAGTGGTATACGTACTCAATGAAAATTTACAGTTGTATCAAAGGGTAAATCTATGTCACTTGCAAGTACATGGATACCACTGGAAATCATAGTGATGAAGTGAATTAGGCAAGTCTCTGAAAGAGAAATATCTGTTTTCTCTACTGTGTAGTTCCTAGATTTTCTATAGATGCCTAAAATCACTCATCTATGTTTGTGAGGAAAGTAGATGTGAACCTGGGTAGCTGAGACAGGTAGCTCAATGGGAAAAGGCTAACAAGTATGTGTGCTGACCTAAGGACCCCAGGACCCACACCGTAAGAGATGATTGATTCCTCCAATTGTCCCCTGACCTCCACATATGTGCAGTGGTATTTGCGTACCCCCACCATTAAAAACCAACCAACAAACAAGTATTTGTAATAAAAATTTTTAAAAGGAACCTGAAAGTGAAGCTGTCTAAGGGAACAATGGTGTCTAAAAGAAGGAAGGAGGGACATAGAGATGAATGGGAAGAATATGTTCTCCATGCAATATCTACTTGTGGGAAAGCATGTAAAGTATATGAATTTATAACATGGCTTCTTTGTAAGAGCTTACCACCTCTAGTGGGTACCATTTGCTGGGTACCTGGGACCCTGGCATTGTTTACTGTAATAACCCTGAGAACGCTTTTGCAGTACCGAAGGGTGGGGCATAGTGAGTAATGGTCACTTGGAGCTCATTGAAGGGAGTACAGAGCATTTGGGTGTCTCCATAAATTTTTAGTGAAGGAAAGAGGTATACACTATGGATTGGAATCTGGAATGATGTCACACTGTGGGTGGCACTCTGAAGAATGTACAACTTTACAATTTGAAGCTTCCCTTGTTCATGAGTAGTGGGGAATTTAAACTAGATTTACTGGATTATCAGTTGGTGCCACAACTCTTACATGTTTACATATATACAAGATAGTCCTCTGTTTGTGTTCATTCATGGATAGGGATCTGTTGAGTGAACACTTTGCTCAGAAGAGGGTGGTCATAACTACATAGATGTACTCTGAATGCAGAGAGCCTGGCCTGGCTGCCAGTCTCTTTAACCTCTCCTTTCTTCCTTTGAACACATCCTAGCCTCAAGACAGTAAGGAAAAGGAAAAGAGAAGGGTATGAATGCCTTCCTCACAAAGAGGTTATGTCTGTGGCCAGCCCCGAGACTTCCTCAGCTACCAAATGTCAATTTCCTCACAGAGTTGTAACTATCGTGGACTTAATCTTGGTCTCTTTTCTCTTGTGTTCATCTCTTCTTTCCTGTGGTTCTTGGCTCATACTCCTAAAGGGTATCCAGATAAAATCACTATGGATGAATTGCTTTAGAGTTCCCTGCACTGGAATTACTGTTCTAGAACCTTCGGATCCAGCAGGAAAGGAATGGCAGTAGTGTTCTTCTTCTTACCTCCCCCCCACCCCCCACTTCCCCAGGCTTTGCTAACAGATGTTTTGACAGCTAAACACTGCTTCTTGGGATTCATTTCCTTGGAATTAGTGAACCCTGGACCCCATGGGGTTTTAGCAAGAACTGTTTCACAGTAAGATCATTGCTCTGTTAAAAGCAATGGAGTTTCAGTTCATGCAGCCATGTGAGGAGATCCATCCTGCTGTTTCTAGTAACTGATTCTTCATATACTTAACCGAAATGGAAAGCTGCAGTTTTCCACCATCTTCTGATATATAAGGTCAGTCAACATTGTGTGTTCTTTTTTTATATATACTTTATTTACATTTGAAATGTTTCCCCCTTTCCAGATCTTCCCTTTGGAACCTCCCTATTCCCCCCCCCAGTCCCCCTGGGAGGTATTCCCCCAACCACCCACCCATCCACTCTCGTCTTCCCTCCTTGGCATTCTCCTCTACTGGGGGATCTAACACCCTCAGGCCCAAAGACCTCTGCTCCCCCTGATGTCTAACAAGACCCTCCTCTGCCACATATGTGGCCAGCACCATGGTTCCCTCCATGTGTATTCTTTGGTTGGTGATTCAGTCTCCAGGAGTATCAAGGGGTCAGGCCAATTGCCATTGTTGCTGCCTCCCTGGGGATGCAAACTCCCTCAGCTCCTTCAGTCCCTTCTCCAACTCCTCCATCTGGGACCTCACACTCAGCCCTACTGTTGCTGTGAAGTGACTCTTGGGTATTTCAAACTTTTGGGCCACTTAACACAATAACCACTTAACAGTGAGTACATACCATGTTCATTCTTTTGTGACTGTGTTACCTCGCTCAGGATGATATTTTCAAGTTCCACCCATTTGTCTGTGAATTTCATGAAGTCATTGTTTTTAATAGCTGAGTAGTATTTATTCCATTGTGTAAATGTACCACATTTTCTGTATCCATTCCTCTGTTGAGGGACATCTGGGTTGTTTCCAGTTTCTGGCTATTATAAATATGGCTGCTATGAACATAGTGGAACATGTGCTAAAGTGGCAGACACGGACTTGCAGGATTTGTCATCCTGTTGCATTTTTGATATATTACTGCCCTAGGAAATAGTGAGTGACCTGCTATGGAGCTGTGGTGGCTCCCAAGATTAACTCATTATTTTTTCTGACTTTTTGGAGTCTCTTGTATTAAGATGGAGAAAGACTAACCACAAGGATATTTTTAAGGATATAGTTTTCATATTCTCTGATAATCCTGTTAAACCACTTAAGAGTCATAGGGGAGAAAGCCATATATTTTTCTCTGCATAATTTTTATGGTAATTTCCCTTCCTTTTTTCTTTCTTTCCTTTTTTCCTCTTGTCCTGATGAGAAATCATGCAATATGTTTTTCCTTTTCTCTGCATTAACTTCCTGAAGCAGTTTAACATTTTTAAGCACACATTTTAGTGTAACCATTCCTGGCTACCTTAAAATGAGAGCCTAGTTTTCCATGGCTGTTATGGCCATCTAGCATCATGATATCTGCCAAGAGATAGGATTCACACAATTTTAAAATCAAAGCAGTGGGAGATTAAAGACCAGAAATCTGGCAACTTTAAGTCTATGATTTAAAACTAGAAAGGTTGGGAAATCTGGTTTATGAAAGGAAACACAAATAAAGAGAAACAAAAACAAAAACCCTAAACAAACAAACAAAAAACCCAGCTACTACAATCTATAATTCAAAGTCTCCTGTCTGGTTTCTGAACTTTTTGGTGTGAAGGGCCAATGTGCCAGCTGGACTCCTCAGGCGATTCACAGAGTAGGTGACGTTTGCCATGGAGTTTCTTGTCACTCATTATTCTGTCTGTCTCTGTTTTGGAGAAGGCATTCCCAACCTCAGCTTTAGTGACATTTTGAGCAATTCTATTCTTTGCTGATGGAGCTGTCTCATGCACTGTAAGATGCATAGCAGCATCCTTAGCTCAATAGTTGAAATTTCAAGAAACTAACATGTCTTTTGAGGTTTCCTCTAGTTTAGGGGACTTTTATGGGGTGTCTGAGAATTCTGGCTACTGCTTAGGTGTCTCTCACTGAACATAAAAGAAAGCACATGCTGCTGCTTCCTAGAGCTTTCCTCTTCTTCCAGGACATGATGACATAGTGGTCTTTGGGAAGCTTCCCAGAGCAACCATTTTCACAAGGAACATCCCTATTGTGGAGCATCAGCAGTTACCATGGTAGATTGTTGATTCCCTAATTTCCTACAGAGATGCTAAGGAGGTTTGTGACATGTTAGCAAACTTGCCAAAATTAGAAGGTGGTAAGAGTTATTTGTAGTTTGTATTCAATGGCAATGAAATTATTTTTTTATCTGCTCTTTTTATAATGCTGTTGTAACACTTTGCAAAGCAGTATAAAACCTCACAAAGTAAAGTGGATCATTCAAAAATCCACTGCCCAACATGAAAGATTATAGATGACACAGTATCATTCCTTTTATATTCTCTCTCTCTCTCTCTCTCTCTCTCTCTCTCTCTCTCTCTCTCTGAAAAATACATGGATTCCTATTAGTCAGGACTTTTAACCATTCAAAATCATGGAGTTTCTTCTCACTGTCTATTCAGTCTTTCTAGCATTACTTTATAGCATTTGACTTTGACAAGTTTCCTGATTGCTTTCATCGTTTATGCTGCAAAAATAATTGTTCCATGAGGATGTTGAGAGAAGCCACCACTCTCCAGTTGCATGGCCAGCTCTGACCTGTTACACAAACAAGTTGTCTCCAGTTGATTCTGTCCCACCTTTCTGAAAACTGCATTATGTAAAACATATTACTTATAAACTACATCAAATAATTCCCTAGTTCTGTCTTTTGCCATGACATAGGAAAATAGATTTTGTTTAGCCTTTTGAGACAAAGCCTCACTCCATAACCCAGATATACTGCATTTATGTCACATTAAATGAAACACTCTGTATTTGAATGAATTATTTTGGAGATCCTTGTGGGGTTTGTATTGTTGTTGTTTGAATATTCTGTTATGCTTTGTTCGAAACTAGTTCTCTTTAACCTAGGCTGGTCTCAAACTCCCTGTGTAGCTATGATGACCTTGAACTCCATATCCTCTTACTTCTATCTCTAAAATTCTAGAAATACAAGTGTGCCACCCATCCCCCACCCCTGCCTATGTCATCTAATTTTTAAAGGCAAAGGAAAGATGGATGCCTAAACTCTGGATTTTGAGGGTTCACAGTTCTGAGCAGGGTCCACAGGGCAAAGGTAGAGCTAACCAAGTGTTAGGAGAGCAATGTAGTTAGTCTGGGATTGAGGAAAGTGGGTTACCACTGGCTGGCACTGGTGGAATATGGCAAAGCCTCCTCTAAGATAGACAAACTCCTATTCCCTGTGACTATTGTTGCCTTTGTCCAACCGGAGGGAACTTTCTGGGATGAAGCAGAAAGAGTAGCCATGTTTGCTTCATATGTAATTATGCTTCCATGATTAACCATATCAGCATCACTCCAGCATGCATTGATTAACTGGCATCTATGTAGTGGGACTTAGAAGCATCTTTGCAATGACATTTATGGGCCAGTGGGGCACATTTAAAAGTGTCTACATTGAGACTAGAAGTATAATAAGAGAAAGAGAAGAGCATTTGAGAAATATTTTGTGGAGGCTCAAACTATAAATATCTTCGTACCCGCAACTATTTTGATGTGAGAAGCCAAGGCAGGAGGATCACTGAGTATGAGGTTACATAGGCAGCAAGATGAGTTTGAGGCTAACTAGGGCAAAACAAAATCTACTTTATTAAGTTGTCAGAAGGCTAAAGAAGATGCTAATGAATTGTTTGACATAAGTTGTAAGTGATAGTTTGCTTTACATGATGTTGTTTTTGGAAAGCTAGATAAGACCAACTGGAGATATTTTGATTGGATAGAAGGTCAGGGCTGGCCTTACAACTGTATTCTTTATCATATTCAAATGAAGCTAGAGAATGGTGACTTCTCAATATTCTTAGGGAACAACATTCTTCCCTCTAGTTATGGTGGAAAATCTATTCGAGTATAAAATCCTAAAGTAACCACAAAGCTTAGCTAAATTTAACTGATATAGAACATCTTATGAAACCTTTCCTTTCTTTCTGCTTTTTTACAGTGCTGAGAAATAAATCCCAGTTCTTTCCCACATGTGAGGCAAGCAGTCTACCACTGAGTTACACCTATTACCTGCATCTTATGGATTATTGACTTTATTTCATTTGAAGTATCATGGGCAAGTAGTCTATAATAAACCCTGAATTCCTAGGTTTGGCCAGCTATTTCTATGGTAAACTTTAGTTCTGAGCAACATAATGAAGGAATCAGAACTATAGGAGAAATGGTGTATGTTAAATAATCAATTTTAAAGAATATGGAATAGTATATATATCTCTTAAGTGAAACGCTTATTTAGCCTAGTTAAGTAGACTGCCTTAAGGAAAGAGACTATGTATGTTACTCAAGTAGAGACAATTAAAATTCATTTAATTTAATGACTATATCATCAAAGTTTAAGTTTTCTTTTAACTACTAGTAAAGAGATTAAGTCATCGTGTGATAGTTCACACCTCACACTGTTGCCTCTGTACTCAAGAAATGGAGGCAAGCAGATGTCTGTGAGTTTGAGTCCAATCTTTTCCATGTAGTGAATTCCAGACTAGACGAGGCTATATATTTTCATGATTAAAAACTAAACTAAACAGGAAAATACACTAATTAGAACACAAGCTTCCCCCTGCTTTCTTCTTGAATCAGACAGCCACAATCCTCCATTTTCCCCATGGTGATGTGCTTTACCTCCATAAAAACAGAAAACAAACATAGCCATAGGGACAAGGTTGGGTGTAAGCAGCACCTCATAGTTAGAGAGATTTGGAATAATAGATTGTAGGGATTTTTCCCTGTCATTGCTGTGGCCAAATTCCACACAAGAAGTGATTTAAGGAAGGATTTGTATTGGCTCATGGTTTGAGGAGATAGAGCTCATGGTCTGGAAGGCACAGTGGTAAGAGTATCTCATTGCCACAGCACCAAGAGGACAAGGTTATTTATTTACATCTGGAAGCAGAAAGTAAACTGGTCAAGGGCTCTGGTGTAACTGTCAAGGTCTGCTCCTTAGAGACTAGCTTCCTCCAGCAAGGCTTCACCTCTCCAAGATTCCACAGCCTCAGGAAAGAACACCATTAACTAAAGGTCAAGTGTTCAAATACATGAATATATAGGAGATATTTCATATTTAATATAATGCAAATCTAAAACCTAGAAAGTGGATGTGTCTCAAGCATCCCTACTAGAGCACTCTTGACACAGAGCCCCTTGCTTGCAGTCTTCATAGGTTTTGTTTGATTTAGCCTTTCTTGAGGCTTTCTGTGAACATCTGCTTAGCTATGCTTGGGGCTTGCCTACATAAGTCTTCTCTCCAGGGTTATGAAGCACATAACCCACTTTCATTGTTTTTCTTTTGAATGCTAACTACTCTGCAAGAGTTGATCCATCAGGAAAGTATTAATAAATTCCAAATGCAGCATATGGAAGTGAAGAGTTGGTGAACTTGTCTGAAGTCTCAAAATGTCACTCTGGAGGCATAGGCAGGAAGATCTCTGTGAGTTCAACACTAGCCTTGTCTTCATAGTGTGTTCCAGGCCAGTTAGGGCTACAGAATGACACCCTGTCTCAAACCAAACAACCAAACAAACAACCAAACAACCACAAGAAAAATAAACACTGGGAAGATTCAAATGACCTAAGAACAAAGTATGTTTATATTGAACGGGGTCAGGGTGGGTTAGGCAAATGGTCTTAGAGTAGACAGTGTTGAGGACTATCTAGGATACATTGGTATCATTTAAATTATTTTTCTGTCTTCTGGACCTTATTAGATTTGCTTTTACACTTTTGTCCCTGTGATTTCCCTTGGCCATTTGAACCAACTTTCAATATACTTTGACTCACTGATTGCAGTGCCTAGAGCTTCTATCCTCACACATACACACAGATACACAGGGCTTGATCAACCAATGACTGGCTGGTTCTAGGGTACCAAGGTCAGAATCCTTTGCCCATGATCAAGGCAACTACTGAAGCATAAACTACTCCAGGGTCCTCTGTGAGATCACACCAAAGCTTCCCATAAGTAATATCCTTGGAAAGGGGAGATGGCTCGGTGGTTAAGAATTCTCTTGGAGAAGACCAAGGTTCTGATCCCAGCACCCACATGGTGACTCACAACCATTTGTATCTCCAGTTCAAAAGGATAACGCTCCTTCTTCTGACCTTTTCAAGTACCAGGCATGCATGTGGTGCTCATAATATATAAAGAAAAGACAATCAAACACATAAAATACATTTCTGAAAACACAAACAAGAGGTATCTATAGCATGCACAAAACCATTAATGAATGTCAGCTTTGTAGATAATCTCAGTTCTAAGTTTTAAAGGCATCTATATATGTAGGTAATGCTCTATGGCAACTCACAAAGGTTTATGAGATGGTGCTGTAAGTGGCCTCATTTTTTTTTAAGTGGGGAAAATAAGCACAGTGACATTAAAGTGGCCATTTAGTAGACTATATGGTTTATAGGGCAATGCTTCAGACTAGCATGGCACATCTGCATGGAATCTAGTGGTATGGAATCTGTGGTAGATGTTTTTTAGAACCAGTTCACATATTGATCTCTGATAATAAGAATGTACCGAGCGGCTTGATGTCCCAGTTGGTTGAGTGCTTGCTGTGCAAGCATGAAGAACTGATACTGGATAGCTAGTATGTACACCAAAAGGCAGGCATGGCTATGTGTCTAATTCGGAGGTATGAGAAGAGAAAGAGAGATTATGGAAACTTGTTTTCTAGTTAGTAGATAATTTCTGTATTTAGTGAGACATCTTGTTTCATCTCTGAAAATAAGGTAGAGAATCATAGGGGGAAACATTCAACACTGACATCTGGTATCTACACACACACACACACACACACACACACACACACACTGGTGGTGCCATGAATGAAAAATAGCCACCTTAGGCACATGTATTTCAACCCATGGGCCCTGGTTGTTGACACAATTTGGGGATGTTATGGAATCTTCAAGAAGGGGAGCATTTTATAAAGGAAATACATCACTAGTGTAGCATTTGAAAGTTCATAGTCTCACCCCGCTTCCAGTTCTACCAGTTCTATCTTTTTGCTTTGTGTTTGTGATTGAAGATGTGATTTCTTGATTTGTGCTCAGGCTGCTTGCTTCTACACCTCCACCACTATTACAGACACTTCCGTGCAACAATATGAGCAAATCAACTCTTACATAAATTGCTTCTGGTCATGATATTTTATCAGAGCAATAGAAAAGTAACCAACACACACACACACACACACACACAGAGAGAGAGAGAGAGAGAGAGAGAGAGAGAGAGAGAGAGAGAGTCTGATAATGAATTGTTAGAAACAATATCTTATAAGGATAGCCAGGCCGTAATGAAAGAAATATTGAAGAACATCATAGTAACGTGACTATAATCCTTTTTAAAAATACCTCAGACAATAAATAGTTCTTCTTCACTAAGTGTGATTCTTCCTTCCTTTCAAATGAGTCTTATCTCTCATACTGAATCCTTATCTAGAGGAAATGAGAGAGCTTAAATGATGCTGTACTCAGAAACCCTTAAGCCTGGGAACTTGAAAATATCACATGAGAAATGTGAAGGTCATGTGCATAAATCTACATATGATTACATCCATGTATGTGTTAATTAGTCCCAAAGAAGTTAAGATCAGACATATGGAAAACCATATGTACAAGAAGAAAAAAAAAGCACACCTCAGGTGTGTTAGATCTCTCAATGTGTAGAAGAAATCCAGCCTCCTTAGACTGACATTAGAGGGTACATGTAAGTCAAGTCTTCAATTTATAAAAAAGTTAATGTGACTGTATTTTAGCAGTTGAGATGACAAGATCAAGAGTGGAAAATGAATTTGAATGATACATAAAGGAATTCAAATTATGTTTGTATTTCCTGGAGGATTATGGGCCATCAGGTCTAGGATACTCTATGTATTTATGAGAATAGCCAGAGGTAGAAAAAAGGGAGTGGGGAGATATGAGAGCATGTTTGCTTTCTTTCAGCTCTGCTAGGAACAATGTATGAGATGCCCTTACTAGACAGACCTTATCAAAGATGTTACTCAAAGGTTTGGAGAATGTTGCCTCTCTCCCTTCTATGAATATTTCATTTCAATTTCCATAATCATTTGTGGTTCTTATTTAAAGATAATCAGAGCTCTTAATAAGATTTTTAAAAGGTCATGAATTTTCTACTCTTGTGAGTATATATGAATCTACTGAAGGAGTTGTCTCAGTCTTGAAGTCAAATAAACTACAGGTAATACCATTGCCTTCTGCTACAAGAAACAAGTATTAGTGAGTGATACTACTTCTCATACAATACTGGACAGAACTATGCCAAACATTTTTAGTTGGAGTAATGGGATAATATGAAATAGTATAATCAGAATGTTGGGACAGGAAAAAAAAAAAAAGAGGCATAAATGGCAGGAGATCCTGGATGATTGGCCCAAGAGAGGATCTACACCTACTGGTTATGTGCAGGAAAACATTTCAAAGGGCACAAGGAAGGGTATCTTGCAATGAAAGTGCTTTGCTAGTGCTTTTTTTATTATTTTCATATTTTATTTACATTTCAAATGCTTCCCCCTTTCCAGATCTACCCTTTGGAACCTCCCCATTCCCTCCGCCCTCCCCCTGCCACTATGGGGATATTCTCCAACCCACCCCCCCCCATGCCACCCCCCACCCACTCTCGTCTTCCCTCCTTGACTAGTGCTTTTAAAGCAAGAGTGGTGATGCAGTTCTTCAGTCCTACCACTAGGAAGTCAGAGGCATGCAGATCTCTATGAATTCGAGGCCAGCCTGATCTACAGACTGAGTTCCGGGACAGCCAGGACTATACAGAGAGACCCTGTCTCATAAAGAGAAAAATAAAATAGCAAGAGATTTTATTCTAAGGTTTGACTACAGAAGAATACACAGTAACAATAAGGGTACACCCACTGGGAGAACATGACACATAAAATGATGTTTATTTTTTGAAATTACATTTTTTTATTTATTTGGTGTGTGTGTGTGTGTGTGCATATGTGTGCATGTGTGTGTGTAGGGGTGTGTGGCGTGCCATAGAACATACAAGGAAGTCAGAGAAAAACTTCTGGCAACCATTTTGCTCCTTCTACCATTTGGGTTCTAGGGATCCAACTCCTTTACCCACTGGTCACCTTGTTGACCTCAACGTAGGGTTTCTTTTACTATCTTTTCCCAGAAAAAGGGGGACATCATGAAGTAAATCAGGGTTTAGAACTAGCGGTATGAACCCAAAAGTCTGAATATAAATTTATTGGAGGAAACATGAGAAGGAGGGAGATGGGGAGAAGGCGAACACTGGAAAGAAGGCTGTAATGGCTGTAGATAGTGCTTTGTAGGTCACTGCAATGGTTTTGCTGAGACAGGGAGAAAATTTGAGCAAGTAAAGAAGCAGGCAGTAACTTGACTGGACTTGATGTCTGAATAGACGCAGGCCTTTTGGCAATGTAACATACAGACATACAGGCAGCACTGGGGATGTAGCCTATCTGGTAGAGTGCTTGGCCAGCATGTACTAAGTCCTGGGTTTAAATGCCAATATCACCCAAATCACCACCAGCAGTGAGGCCATGCCTGCAATCACAGCTCTTGGGAGGTGGAGGCAGGAAGATCAGAAGTTGAAGGTCACTTTTTTATAAATAAAGTTTAAGACCAGCCTGGGCTACGTGAGACTTGGGGGTAGGGGAGAAAAGAAAGAGATGGGAGACAGATTTGGGGACAGAACTATTAATTAATTTCTTAGACTGGTGATCAGAAAATACATGTGAATCTTGAAGGTGAAGGATGATGTTCGGTGATGTAGTTTAGTATATTCGTATAAAGTGTTTGGCAGCTTGGCTCACTTGCTGTGACAGTTGAATGAAATGATGCCAAATCCTAATTACCACACAAGAGAAGAGCCACCACCATCTTTGTCTCTATGGGTTTATGATGACAGGGCTGGCAGATCAAGGCAGGTGTGTGAATTGGTATCTGAAAATTCTTTATGTTTGTGTTGCATATATGGCTTTGAGTTATATGTGTGTACATGCTTGTGTGTGTGCATACATGAGTATTTTTGGAAACCAGAGGTCAACATAGCTTCCTCCATCACTCTGTGTATTTTATGGATAGAGTCTCCTTCCATTGAACTCCTTTTGTTCATTCATTTATTGGTTTATTTGTTTGTTAGTTTTTATTCTTCTCTTATATATTATAGCCCGAATGCAGCTTCCCCTCCCTCTGTCTCGCCCCACACCTTCTATCTCTCAGATTCACCCCTGACATTCCTAAGCCCAGTCAGATAAGAGCAAGCCTCCCAGAGATATCAACCAAATAAAACCTAACAAGAAGAAATCCAGGCCCATGCCCTCACATCTAGGGTGGATGTGGTAACCCAGTAGGAGTGTAGGAGAAATAAAGTCCTATAAGCAGGCAAAAGAGTCAAAGACAACACCTGAGCCTACTGTTAGGAATCCCACAAGAACACCAAACTACTCCAGCATAGTATATATACAGAGTTAAAGATAACCATGCTACAATCCACTGAACTCTTAGTTCACCAACAGGCTACACATGGATGGTCTGTGAGTGCAAAGGTTTTGTCTTTTCTCCTTCCCTTACCCTGGAGTTCTAGGTACATAGCACCAGGCCCAGATTTTATGTTGGTGCTGGAGATCTGAAATCAGGTATTCAGGCTTTTACAGCAGCTACTTAACTCAGTGAGCTGTGGCTTTGGCCTCAGTTCTTTAAATTCTTTGTTGCTCATCTCCTTCATTTTGGCTTCCATAGAATTTGCTCAGAACTGGTTTTGTTGTCATGTGACTTCTTATATTACCTCAGATCTGGAAACAAGTCTTGTTTACTGACAGCATCATTTTCAACCACAATTATTCACAGAGTCATCTATTAAGCTAACTTGAAATTCTGTGTCCTGAGAACAGTTAACATTCTAGCAATTGTGTGCTAACATTGTTACTTTCCAACTTTGCCAGTGTATTACTGAGCTGTCTTAACTTCTCCTTCAAGGTCTTTTTCTTTGCTGGTTTTGGGTCCTTCCTGGATCCTCTTTGTGGAAGGATAGCTCTTTCCCACTCGATAAAGGTTTGGCTCTGTACTCATTCTGCTCACCCCATCTGTTACATTTCATGTTGCTGTGACAAAATACCTGACACAGAAATCCTAAAAGCAAAAAGGTTTATCATGGCCCATAGTTCAGGAAAGGCATGGCAGAACAGCTCTTCACACCAGGCAGGCAGAAGGAAGCAGAAGAAAGGGATTACTAATGCCAGTCAAGCAGAAATGGAACCTCAACTCCATACTGTCACTGTCAGTAGCCTAAAGAATTCTCTTCATCTTTTAGGTACCCCAATAGACATGAACCCAGGACTTGTGGCTTTGACGCAGAAAACAATTTTGGGACTAGTCAATATGAAGCAGAGTTTGTGTTTTATTACATATAGAAAGGCAGTTAAGAAAAGAAGAAAAGATCATGGGTGTGGGTGTCTTAAGGGAGCGTTGCTGTTTATTAAAAGAAAAATGTTAGGCACAAGGTTAAGATAGAGTTATGCTGGGTGCTGGCTTCTCAAGGGAAAAATCACAATTGTCTCAGCATTAGATGTATAAATCATTTTTGTGGCTCAAATATACCATTTTGGTTGCATTTCAAAGAATTGCTAAGAAACACTCACGTCCCTTTTTGATGAGACTGAAAACTGGCTCCATAGGTGTACTGGCTAAGTACACCTATATAATTAGGTAAGTTAGATTGTAATTAGGTAAGTTAAACCAGAAACCACTAGCACTGCACAAGGAATTTCAAGTAAGTCCTGGAAAACCGAAAGCTTTCCTTTATGGAGGGAGACAGCCCTAAACAGTTGTTAATTATGCTGGGATTTTTGCATCTCAGCTGGCAAAAAGCTTCAACTAAACTTTCCCATGATGGGCTCCTTTTCTGAGAACTCCTCTTCTCATGCCCCCATAATTTGTCCTGCTCTTCCAGTCTGCTTCACTTACTATGCTCAGATTGTTTTCTCCTTTCTATCTGGGCTTCAATGCTATGGAATGTGCTGTTCACAGTCAGAACAGGTCTCCTCTGCTCAGTTAATTTTGTCAGAAAATGCCCCTGCAAGCACATCCACAGATATGGCCTGGGTGATTCCAGGTCCAGTCAAGTTGATAATGATGATTAATTATCATGCTATTTCATTAAGAGCTTTCTACTTTCTGAGATCTAGACGCTGCCTCTCCGAGTTCCGTGTCTTGCACAGGCATTGAGATGCCAGTCTTCTCCTTTCTTCAGTGAAGGAGAAACTGATTTAATTTTGCTTTGTCAAAAAACGACAAAGAGATAGCAACCTTTGTCCCAGCCTGTATCAGATGTGGAGTCCGTAATGGTATGCAGTTGGGGAGGATAAGGGTTAGAAGCAACTCACGATCAGCGATCAGCATTGTGCTTTGGATGAGAAATGCCTCTTCTAGGTCCACGTCCCCAAATGGTGGTGTTGATTAGAGAGGTTGTAGGATCTTTAGGAAGGTCAGCCTTGCTAGAAGAAGTATGTCAGTGGGAATGCGCTTTGAGGGTCTACAGTACCCCTCCTTCTTGTTTTGTCTGTCTGCTTCCTGTGTGTTGATGAAATGGGATCTCTAAACCTGACTTGCTGTCAGGCTGGCCTCAAATTCCTGCTGCTGTGCTTTCCTCTCCATGATGGACTCTGGCCCTCTGCAAATAGTAAGCCAAAATAAACCTCTTTCTCCTCACAGTTAGGATTTGGAGGGAAAAAATGTTCAGTATAGGAAATGGTTTCTCATTTGCTGTTATTTCTATATTGTTAGCACAGGAAAAATATTTATGAAGCATTATTTATCAATATGAATTCAGTTTATTGCTGTTTCTGTTCTACTCAGGCTTTAAAAACACTTAACTGTGGTTACTGAAGATTTGTCACTTCCAAATATTTATTGGGACTTAAGTAGCTGGTATGTTTCAAATAAAAAAATATAGGGCTTAGGAAGGAACTCAAAGGTAGACCACTTGCTATCTACTTCAAGAAACAGGATTCTAGTTTTAGGACGGTAGTCCATGAGGAAATATTAATAGCTTTGATATTTAAGTGTCCTATCAGAGTGATCGTAGCCATTCTCACTCAGGACATTAGTGGTCATATCCAATGGGAGGAAATAACACACTGACCTCTAGATTTAGAACTCAAATCATTGTTGTATCCCTAACAAGTTCCATACTGGCTGCGGAACATGAACAAATCTCAGATTTCATCTTAAGATACCTGTATTCAAGACAGTCCCCTTACCCAGAAGCAGAAGAGCCTGGTGGAAGCAAAGATGTCATATTTATACCACGTACCATAAGAATCTTCTAGGAGCTATTTCCTAGCTGAAGCTTACTGTGAAATAAGTAGGCCTATTTTTCAGAAACTAAGAACAATGATCATATCACTGAACTCTTGGAAGACTGAGAAGGAGCTTTAGTCTGGTCAAATATGAGTGATGCTAGGTGTGGGCTCTCATGGAAGGGCATTAGTTATTGGCCTTTAAGAATGGATGATCTCAAACAGTATCATTAGAAAGCAGAAATAGGTAAGCACAGAAAAATGGCTTATCCTTAAAATTCTTGTTTGCAGGCAGTTACAGCATCTCTCTCTGTGCATATGTGAATACTACCTGACATTTACAGGCCATGAGGAATTAAGAACCTAGTTAGTAGGTGGGTTTCTTTATGCCCCAAGGGAAAGACCTAGAGTACCCACTTGTCCTAGGTGATTCCTACTATTTAAATACCCAGACAGGAACTGGCTATGTTATCGCAAAACTGTAATCTTAGTACTTGTCAAGCTGAGTCAGAAGGTTTGAGGCCAGCCTGAACTGTGGTGTGAGTTCTAGGCTAACCTGGGCTGTAGAATGTGATCCTGTATTCTCAAAGCAAAAAAAGCAAAAGATATCTCATTTGACATCTCTGGTTAAACACCATTTATTACTCACCCATAGTTCATCACTTCGTCACTGTAAATTACTCCCTGATGATTCATGTATCTCTAAATATTCCACTACTATCATAAATAAATATTCTTAGTATCTTTCAGTATTCTCATTTATTTAACAACCAAGGAGGTGTGGTAACTCCCTAAAAATATTTTCTAAATGTGACATTCATTATCAAACATTAGAAAAAACTTCTGGCTTCTTATTTAAATATCAGTTATCATATTAGGTGAAATGACTCCCCAGAGCTAATGTCTCTTACTTGATTTTAATGGCCTAGTGTCTTTTGCTACCATTTTCATTTTCTTTGTGCTATAATTGTTTAGTACTTATAAGTCATTTTGTTTCACCAATACTTGTCTTGCTTGCTCTCTTTTTCCTTGATAAGTTATTTTGTCTAGAACTCATATCATAGGCTTATTGCATGTTGGACTTGTGGTTCCTAGGTGCACACTCTGTTTTTTTGCACATTACAAATTATAGGTGGGTGATATATTATTTCTTTGCCTTATAAAATATACATACACATATAAACACATACTTATGTGGACACAGGTAAGCACACAAGTCATTTTTATATTCTCAGTTTATTTTCCATGTGTTGATCTTGAGCTCGAAGATATTCATGTTATTTTATCATCTGATGATTTCCATGTTCTTAATGGCAGATAATGACATTGTGTCAAATGGTGGCACTCAGCTCATTTTCTCCTTCATATTCAGTTCAAGATTCTAGCCCATGGAATGGTGCCACCCACACTTAGGGTGAATCTTCCTACTTCAGGTAACTTTGTCTAGGCCAGTGGTTCTTACCCCTTTAGGGAGTCAAACTATCCTTTCACACTGGTTGCCTAAGACCATCAGAAAACATAGCTGTTTATATTGCAATTCATAACAGTAACAAAATTACAGTTATAATAATAATGTAGCGATGAAAATAATTTTATGGTTGGGGGTCACCACAACATGAGAAACTGTGTGAAAGGGTTACAGCATTAGGAAGGTTGAGAAACACTGCTCTAGGTGAATCCCTGGTAGGCATGCTCATAGAAATTTTTCCTAGTTGATTCAGATCCTGTCAAGTTGACAGCCTTTTAAAAAATTCTTTTTATACATACTTACTTTTTATTTATTATGTAAACTTATTTGAAAGTCAGAGGATGAGTTGCAGAAGTGGGATCTGTCTTCTATCATGTGAATCTCAGAGACAGAACCCAGGTAGTTAAGCTTAGTAGTAAACGTCTTTTTTCTCCTGTATTTATTTATTTATTTATTCATTTACTTATTTATTTATTATGAGACAGGGTCTCACCACACAACTCTCTATATAGACCAGGTTGCTCTTGAACTCACAAGGTTATGCCTGCCTCTGAAGTGCTGGGATGAAAGGTGTGCACCATTATGCATGACAATCAACCACCGAACAATAAATCCTGTATTCATGCTTTGAACACTTTGTTATTAAAATTTCAAGCATAGGTAAATAGAAAAGTAAAACAGCCCTTTACATCCTCAAGCTGCAACAGTGCTTACCTTCTGATTATCTGAATTCTTTGTGCACATGGGCATTCCTTATTGCTGTTTCCCCCTTCCAGATAAAATTGAGTTGTTCACCTTACATTCAAAAGAACAAAGATAAAATATCTATTGAAAAAGTATTTTCAGGGACAGAATCCTTCCAGAGAGGACAGGATCCTTCCAGTTTCGATCTGCACCCAGAGCTGATCCTGTGCCACAGCGTCCTATACCCAAATACCACCAGGAGAGAGCTGGTCTCCCATGAGTGCGTGTCCCGCGCTACGGTCTCGCCAGCAAGAACGACGCGGCACACATAGGATC